>PVKS010004346.1:0-13886 GCA_004027875.1 Aplodontia rufa | reverse complement strand
TTTATTTTGTGAAAATCAGTTTGGATAATTCGTCTGGTTTCCATTTTTAAGGATTTAGGTAACAAACAATTCCTATGAAATGACAATGTAAAACCTTGATACCTGTTCTCTATCAATCAGGTCAATAATCCTTAGACTGTAGATTTCATCATCAGAAAATCTATACCCTTGGGCCACCTTTAGAGCGTCTTCTAAGGAAGATGGCACATCCTGCTTGAGAATGTGTCTGACCACCCTCTGAAACAGAACAAGTGCATACTGCTGTTAATAGAGCACCTCTCGGAGCAACCACGAATCACCTACTTAAGAGGAAAAAGTAGTCATAAAATTAAAATACACCAAAAATACTAAAAACTAAACTCTTGCATGAAAGAGTAAAACATAATTTATCTTATGAATTTTGTGACAGTCCTGTCTTTTTAGCTTAATTTACTATTGTTTTCCTTAATACTCTCATAAACCGAACACCTTATTAATATTTTTTTTTAAGAGAGAGGGACAGTGAGAGAGAGAGAGAGAAAGAGAAAATCAATTTTACTTAGTTTTTTATGTGGCTTTTGTTGCTCTGACACTTCGTGGTGGTGCTGGAGTTTGAACCCGCATCCTTGTGCATGTCAGGCAAGCACCATAACTACTGAGCCACAGCTCCAGTCCAACCCATTAATATTATATCTAATAAAGATCAGCAAAGGAGATTCTACCTCTATTAGCCTTTTAGAATATAAACGCTCATGAAATTTCTCATGTTACCCTAGAAATAGAAAAAAAGGGAAAAAGATTCTTTAACTAGCACTCACCATTATTTCATTGTTCAGGAGATTCACCTCTCTTATTCCATAGCCTCGTAAGAGTTTTTTCATTTCCATTAGTTTGTAACTTTCCTGTAATAACTTCACTCTAGAAAATAAATGTATTGGTATTAACACTGATTTTTTTCTTTTTTATGAAATACTATGGGACATAGTAAATGAAAAACACAACTGAATGTCAACAGGTGAGGTTTATCCAAGGCACAGAAACTATGGTCTGCTGGGCTGTCATCTTACTTTGGATGGTCCATTTCCAGGTGTTGTTTCACCAGCTGCTCCACAGCTGCACTCCAGGGAACCACTGCCGCATACATTATCTTAAGCACAGCATCAAATATGAGCTACAAAGAGACAGACGTGTGGACAATGACTGGCCCTCAGAGGTATGCTTGCTTCATGTAAATCAATGGCACTGCATACATCAAGCACAATAGTTCACCTTCTAACTGCAAAAGCACATACTTTTTTCCATCTATACACATAAAGAACCTTATTAGTTTGAAAAATTCAGAAAAGTATTTTGTCTGCTGAAAATTAGGCATTCCTGCTGCCTCTGCAGTTGGTTTAAAAATAGTTTTCACGATTTTATTCCTATTGTATTTTATGATGGTAACAAATAGTATTGCAAAGTCAAAATAAAGCCAAAGTATATCTTATTGTCACAGAAACCCTGCAGTCAGGTGTACCCATTTGTCCATGGCAGTTCTCCTGGAGGTGGGAATGAGAAAATTTTCACTTTTTATTTTCCATAATTAAAGATAAAATTACGAGTTATTCTCCTTTTCTTTTTATTCTCTTTTCATAGTATACAAACATTACTTTTATGATCAGAAAAAAGCCTTGAAGATTCAGTGTTCAAAGGGAAACCCAATGGTTACTACTCACATCGGTGTCAGACAAGCACCCTATCACTGCCATGGCCTTTGCTTCCCATGCGGTGTCAAAGAGCGATGTGGACTTTGAGCTACATCTTTTCAGTAAATCCTAGAAGGACATAAACATGCATATTTTATAAAAATTAAAAACTCTCAGCTGGGTACAGTGGCACAGGGCAGTAATCCCAGATACTCACAAGGCTGAGGCAGGGAGATCACAAGTTTGAAGCCCTATCTCAAAACTAAAAAGGGGGTGCTGGAGCGGTGGCTCAGCGGTTATGGCACTTGCCTGGCATGTGCAAGTTCATGGGTTCAATCAAACCCCAGCACCCATGTACGTAACTAAGTGTCAGAGCAACAAAAGCGATGAGAAAACTTCAATAAAAACTGATTCTCACTGTCCTTCTCTCTTAAAAAAACAAAACAAAACAAAAAAAAACCTAAAAAGGGCTGGGAATGTAGCTCAGCTCAGCAGTAAAGCACCCCTAGGTTCAAAATTTTTTTTTTTTTCAGAGATGAGGGGTGCCTTGCGCATTCTAGGCAAGTGCTCTGCCACTGAGCGAAATCCCCAACCCCCTAGGTTCAATATTTCTTACCAAAATAAATAAAAACTATCACTGAAGAGAAAGTAAATGTAGGCGCTAGAGCGGTGGCTCAGAGGTTGCAGCGCTTGCCTGGCATGCGCAAAGATCCAGGTTCCGCATACACAACTAAGTGTCAGAGAAATGAAGGCCAGATGAAAAAAGTTGATTCTCTCTTTCTTCTCTCTCCCTCTCTTAAATAAACAAACAAAAAAGTACATATAGATATAAACACCCTTCATAGACATGTTAAAAAAATCATTCTAATTAGTCATAAATGTGAAACAATGGTTAAATATCACAAAATTACCTAACTTTTAGCTGTTAGTGGTACATAACAGAAAATTTAAGAAAGAAACATTCTTTTTAAAATTAGAATTATTGGGACTGGAGCGGTAGCTCGGTGGTTACAGCGCTTGCCCGGCATGCACAAGTACACGGGTTTAAACCCCAGCAACCCATGTACACAACTAAGTGTCAGAGCAACGAAATTCATGTGAAAAACTCAATAAAAATTGATTCTCTCTCTCACTGTCCTTCTCTCTTTAAAAAAAAAAAAATAGAATTATTGGGAAGTTGGAGCAGTGGCTCAGTGGTTATGGCGCTTGCCTGGCATGCACTAATATGTGGGTTCAAACCCAAGCACCACGTACACAACCAAGTGTCCAAGTAAGAAAGGCCACATGAAAAACTGAATAAAATTGATTCTGTTTTACACACACTCTCTCTCTCTCTCTGTCCCCCTCTCTTTGAAAAAAAGAATTACTGGTACATATTAGTTGCACAAAATAATGAATTTGTGTGTGACAAGAAGAAAGTAAACATTTTTTTTTTTTTTTGGTGGCACTGGGGATTGAACCCAAAGTTGCTCTAACTCTGAGCAACATTCACAGCCCTTATTATTTTTTATTTTGAGACAGGGTCTTGCTAAGATGTCCAAGCTGGGTCAAACTTTCAATCCTCCTGCTTCAGTCTTCTCAGTTGCTGGGAAAAAGAAAACATTCAAGGATCTGCAAATTAGATTATTATAGTATATTAATGTCTATGAAATATAATTGCTAAGCTAGGGATGTAGGTCAGAAAAGAGCACATGCAAGGCCCTGTGTTCAATTCCCAGCACCAAAAATCCCAGAAGCTTATATTTATTGACCTTATGCCCTATTATTTCGTAATAGCCTCTTTGGAGAAAAGCCCTACTATTATTTTGTGATTTTATTTTTATTTTGGGGGGCTGAAGAGTTGACTCAACGGTACAGTGCTTGCCTGGTATGTTTGAGAACCTGGGTTCAATTCCCAGAACCACATACACAACTGACTGGAAGACAAAAACAAGATAAAAAAATAAAATTCTCTCTTAAAGAAATGATTTTTTTGAGATGAGGTCTTCCTATATATTGTCCAAGGTGTTCTCAAATTTTGGGGCTCAAGTAATCCTCAACCTTCCCCATAGCTGGGACTACAGGCAAGATCCTCTGTGGCCAGTTCCCATTTCTCCTTTCACTCAAGGTCCTTGGTCAGTTAGTAGCAGAATTAATCCACATTCTTAAGTAATACAAAATGCTGCCAGATGTGGTAGTGCACATCTATAATCCTAGCAACTCAGGAGGCTGGGTCAGAAGGATCACAAATTCAAGGCTAGCCTGGACTACCTGGTGAGACCCTGTTTCAAAATAAAAAATAAAAGAAGTTGGGAATACAGTTCAGAGGTAATGCACCCCTGGATTACATCTCCAGTACCAAGTACATATGAAGAGTTGAAACGGGCTGGAGTGGTGGCTCAGCAGTTCTAGCACTTGCCTGGCATGTGTGAGGACCCAGGGTCAAACCCCAGCACCACATACACAACCAAGTATGGGAGAAACAAAGACCAGATGAAAAATAAATAAAATTGATATCTCTTTCTCCCTTCCCCCGGCTGCACTCTATTCCTCTTGTCTCTCTTAAAAAAAAAAAAAAAGTTGAAACAAAATGTTACATAAGTGTGAAAGGTAAAGCATGACATTCCTAACAAAGTTTACCATTTAATGCAATGACACACAGCAGAATCCCAGAAATAAGAGCAGATTGCAGATCTAAGGGAAATGTTACCTCTATGTACAACAAGAGGAGTTCCTCCTCTTGCAAGTCATGTTCCCGTATGTAAGCTCTTATACTCTTCTCCAAGACAGAGGGAATAAGCTCTGGGGCCAACACTCTATCAAACATCCGGAACACTATGGTGGTTGCATTTTCCTGAACAGACAAAAAAGATGACATCAATGCAGGCTCTAGCCATACTGGATACAATAAACAAAACAATGTGGATACGCCTCAAATTTTACCTTCTCAAAATCAGAGAGGGACAATTTGCAGTTATATTTCCTGTGCAATGCGATCAATTCTTGCAAGTTATTTACTAACGTCCGTAACTGAAGTACTTCCTCTGTGTTTTGATAATCCTTCTGAAATGAAAGCATTAAAATTGTTAAGGATATACAGTAAAGGTATAGGAGGGAAGCAGAGTCAAATATTTCAAAAAAAATGAGAAATAATAATTATATACGTAAGAGGAAACCTACAACTTTGAAGCATTGTATGCTTTAAATTTTGTATAATTTTACTTGAAATCACCTAGTACAAATTAACAGAGATCAAAATCTGAAAGAAAATTAAAATAGAAAAACTAGCAATACGAGTATAAATTGTTTTTCAGAACCCAAATATACTTGGGTACACAGAGATCTTGTTTAGGTTCCAGGAAGTGAATCTAGGAACACTTAACCACTGAGCCACATCCCCAGCTCTTTTGACTTTTTATTTTGAGACAGAGTCTCGATAAGTTGGAAAAACTAATACCAGATGAAAAAAAAATCAATTTTTATTTATTTTTCCATCTGGCTCATTGTTTTTCTTCTACTTAGTTGTATATGTGGTGATGAGTTTGAATTCAGATCCTCATGCATGTCAGGTGAGTGCTCAACTTCTGAGCTCTAGTCCCCTGTAATATATATTTAAAGGTCACATTTTTCTGGTACTAAATACTTAATACTTCAGAGGAGAGGTTACATCTTTCTTACATATTAATTTATAAACTAGATTATGGTACTTCTAACAAATTTTTTGAAATACGAGAATGTACATTTTTCCTCAATATAATAGATGCATTCTAGTTTTAGAAACCTCAAAGGGATAATAAATGAACTTCAAGAAATTCAGGGGCCAAATAACAAATTTACTTCATTTTCCTTAAATATGGTACCAACTGTTCTGATCTTAGCTCGCCCTCTATATGTATGTATGTTTTTTGTTTTTGTTGATTGGTTGATTTGTTTTTTAAAACTTTTTTTTAAGAGAGAGAGACAATGAGGAGAGAAAGAGAATCAAATTTTATTTAGTTTTTCATGTGGCCCTCGCTGCTCCAACACTTCGTTGTGTGCGTGGTGCTGGGGTTTGAACCCGCATCCTCGTAACTGCTGAGCCACTGCTCCAGCCCTGTTGGTTTTTTAAAGCCAGGGCCTTTCCCATACTAGGCAAGGCAGTGAGTTACACCCCCAGCAGTCCACTGCTTTTTTTTTTTTTAATACTGTCAGTTCCACAGTTTTTATTAAAAAAAAATCGCTGATATTTTAGCCATAATGGCTGTTGGAAAATCTAAGAAATGCAACCAGTTCAAGGGATGGCTTGCTAGTTAAAAGAAAAGAAGCAGATCCAGATTGCTGTAGACTTTGAAAATGAATCCTAATGCATTAGTAAGTTTTATTATTTAATTATTTTTTGGTACTGAAGACTGAAATCAGGGGCACTTAACCACTGAGCCACATCCCACATTCCTAGGCCTTTTTTTCTTAGAGGGAGAGAGTAAGAGTGAAAAAGAGAATCAATGTTACTTATTTTTCCACCTGGCCTTTGTTTCTCTGACACTTAGTTGGGTATGTGGTGCTAGGGTTTGAATTGTGGTCCTCGCACATAACAGGCAAGTGCTCTAACTGCTCAGCTACAACTCTAGCCCCCTTTTTTATTTTCTATTTTGAGACAGGGTCTTGCTAAATTACTTAGGGCCTCAATAAATTGCTGATTCTGGCTTTGAACTTTCAATCCTTCTGCCTCAGACTCCTGAGCTGCTGGGATTTATAGGTGTGTGCCACTATGCCCAGCTAGTAAGTTTTATTGTTTTAAAGGATTACAAAATGCTATAATAAGTATTATTGTTTTAAAGGACCTCGAAATGCTGCTACTGGCAGAACATTCCAACTACACTTAGGAGAATGTTTTTATATTTTATAGTTTTCACTTTCATTGTTTCAATAGAGAAAAACAAGTTGATTAATGATACATTAAAACAAATTGATGGTATAATAGAAAAATCAGAAAGAAAAATTTCTCTTTTGTGAATTTGAAAGGTTTAAATAAAAGAAAGGAATAGGCATGTGTGGTGGGGCACACTTGTTATTGCAGCAACCCACAGTGGGCTGAAGGATCCAAATTTAAGGTCAGCCTCAGCAACTTAGCAAGACCCAAAACAAATTATTAAGCATCTATCTCAAAATAAAAAATGAAAAGGATTGGGGACGGGCTGGAGCAGTGGCTCAGCAGTTAAGGTGCTTGCCTGGCATGTGCAAGGATGCAAGTTCAAACCCCAGCACTATGTACATAATGAAGTTTTGGAACAACAAAAGCCACATGAAAAACTAAATAAAATAAAATATTTGATTTTCTCTCTCTCTCATTATCCCTTTCTCTCTCTCTCTCTCTCTCTTTTTAAGAGAGAAGGACAGAGAGAGACAGACAGACAGACAGACAGAGTGAATTAATTTTTATTGAGTTTTTCACATGGCCTTCATTGCTCAGACACTTAGTTGTATACGTGGGTGCTGGGGTTTGAACCCGTGTACTTGCGCATGCCGGGCAAGCGCCATAACCACGGAGCCACCACTCCAGCCCCCCTTTCTCTTATAAAAAAAAAAAAAAAAGGATGGGGTATATGGCTCACTGGTAAAAGCACCCCTGGGTTCAATCGTTGGTACCAAAAATAAATAAATAAATGAAAATAAATAAATAAATAAAAACAAAAAACTTAAGAAATGGATATATTTCCAGATACCTTTTTCTACATATATGTAGACAAACTCTTTAAGTTGACTTTATCAGAAGGGTTTTGAAAAAATTCAGTTTCTTTAACAAATTACAAAATATACACAAATATATACATGAAGTTTTTCAGGACTAAAAAAATCTAATCTCTACATTATACCAAGGAAGTCCATTGCCAGGAGGATACCAATCCCAACTCATCTCTTTTTTCTGCAGTGAAAAACACCTCTGCCAGTTGAAGTCCGTTTTCTGGCCAGTTTGCCTTTAAAAAATATTACAGACCATTAAGAACAGAGTTTTATGCTGTTAGGAGTGTGCAAATGTCTTTCTCATGTTAATTATACTGATTTTACCTTATCAGTTAATTCAAGGTTCCTGGATGCTTGTTCCAACCATTTTGCAAGAATTCTCTGAAATAGACATCATTTAAAAGTAAAATTCTCTATAGGTAGTCATTAAAGTAACCAAATTACCTCTATGTCCAACTTTTCTAAATTATTTATTTATGTTAATGTATTTCTTTGCGGTATTGGGGATTGAACCATAGGCCCTGTACATGCTAGTCAAGTGCTCTGCCTCTGAGCTACCTCCAGCCCTAAGATCATCTTTTAAAAGATACACTTAAAAGAATCAACTGGCAATAACATGACTTCAGTGTCAAGGATCTAAAGTAAAAATAATAAAATTAAACAATGAAGACTGGAAATACTGGAGGAAACTCACCTGTCCTTCAGGTACGGTCCTTCTCACAAATGGGATCACATCATTTTTAAGCCATGGACAAAGTTTTTGTAAAGAGACTGGTGTGGAAATTGAGTTGAGCAAGTTCTCAAGCTTTTTCACATCAAAGGTGCTTTCAAAATTTGCCTAAATTATGCAGAGTGAGAATTAAGACTTAGCTTACAATTTGAACTGACAACTTTCCAAAATGCAAAGACCTTGAAGTCCTCAAAGTTACTTCAAGGAATATTGCTGATTTAATAATGATCATAAAAGATGATTTACTCTATGCAAATGATTCAAGTTAAGGATGACAATTCCATGAACTCTCGGAACCAGTGACTGCCAGATAATAAATTATGTAGCACCCGAACCAGCAGGGGTGCCACAGAGGAAAACATAACCATAGGTGACAGTATAATGCTAACAAATGATGTGTCCACTAATGGCATAAAACTGAGATGCATTTTGGACCTAATGTTAGACATCCATACTGGCCAACATTCAGGAATTTGGATGAATGATTTTTAAAAATTAATTAAGCAATAAAGAGATGGGGTCTCACCATGTTTCCTGGCTGTGCTCGGGCAATCCTTATGTCTTGGCTTCCTGAGTAACTAGGACTGCAGGAGCAGTGGCCACACTTGGCCTTCAGATGAACACTTTAATTGGCGTATCCTACACCATAATCTGAATTGTAGTAGGAACACCCTCTCCACCCTCATATCACTAAAGCTCATCAATAAATCAGTTAATAAAATGTTGCCTAGTGAACAAAGATTTGGAATTAATTAGACTCTCATGAGATATATAAGGTTCTATGATATCTCCAAAGTACTTCCTCTGATTTAATATCATCAGAGGACATTTTTCCCTGGGATAGGTCACACCTTATCAACCTGAAGACGTTCTACTGCCCAGTTACACTTCTTGCCCTGTTAATTTCCAACACTGAGTTGGAATCCACCTCAGGAACCAGAAAGCCTTCAGAAAAAAAAAATCCAAAACATATTACCCGATGTCTAAGCCAAAGATACTGTGCACAAACAAGGTTTCCTTCTCTTAGCTGTAAAAATATGTCTTTAACATCATCTTCATTATTCAGGAATTCAATCCAAGAATTACCACTGAGAAGTCAAAGGGAAGAAAAAAGTTAAAAAAAAAAAAACTAACGTTACCTTAAGTGGATATCATTGCATATTTTAACTTGTTTTTCTTCTCATAAAGTAAAACTCCAAAACAGTTCCAAAGATTCCCCGACAGAAACTAAGTTTCTTTCCAAAAGGTTTACAGAACTTCTGTTAACTTCCCTAAAGGGCTCACTCTTCTGGTAGGGCCTTCCTCAGATAATCACCTCATACACTAACAACTGTCTCCAACTCTGAAATGAACAAGGGTTTGTTTTTTTACGAGAGAGAGAGACAGAGAGAATCAATTTTATTTAGTTCTTCTCGTGACTTTCATTGTTCTGACATTTCACTGTGTATGCGGTGCTGGGGTTCAAACCTACGTCCTTGTGCATCCCAGGCAAGTACTGTAACCACTAAGCTGCTGCTCCAGCCCCTGAACAAGTTTTTTGTACTCATCTTTTTTTTTTTTTTTTGAGAAAGAAAGAAGTGATTTTTATTTAGTTTTTCATGTGACTTTCATTCCTTGGATACTTTATTGTATACATGGTGCTGGGGTTTGAACTCGCATACTCATGCATGCCTCACAAGCGCTGTAACTGCTGAGCCACCACTGCAGCCCCTTAGTAGTCAAGTTTTTTAAATGAATGATTATGAAACATTTTTTCCCAGCCCATGAAAATCTGTAAAGTATGCCATATTTTCCTATTTTTTATTTTTTTAAGCACTCACTTTCTCTGCCTAGAATGATTTCTTCTTCATTGTTTATACAACTTCACAATAGTTTTGTTTTGATACCTCCTTCACGTAGATTTAGAATCTCTTCCTTTCTATGCTGCTGTATTTGTTTGTTATTCTGCTATGGTACTTAGTATCTCTCATTCCTAGACTGTAATGAACTCCTTGAGAGCAGGAACAGATTTTTTTTTTCCCTAAAGTTTCTGGCATTTAATAAGTGCTCTGTAGATACTGACTGAATCAATGAAATGTAGGTGTATTCATTCTTAAAGATGACATTTTGCATGTTAATGTTTGATCAGTCACAGACTCCTTGAGATCAAACATTAGGGCCTGTGGAGTCCTTTGGAGCTGCATCTATGCATTTCACTTCTACTCGGTCAGACTGTGGATGTGTCTAATGTACCCAGTCCTTTCAAAGTTGCTCTCCTCCTCCCCTGTTTTATTTTTTTTATTTGTTAGATGGATATAGAGATACAATTGAGGGGGGGAAATTAACAAACATTCAAGAGCCAATGTATATATACTTAGTTATCCAGGGCTAATGCCATATCATAGATGTCCAGCTTGGGTTCCCCATGTTGCTGTTTCCCCCAGAACAATTCCTGAGATAAATGGGTATCTCATGTAGGACAGAGATCTCCTTCTGAGGTGAATCCCCCATATTCCCATCCTCCAGTCTCCTAGGATTTCTTCCTACCCCCTCCCCTGCTGGCCCCCTCTCTACACCTTCAAGTGTCCTAGGGAGTCCTCTCCCTGTTGCATTCAGAATCATACAATTTGAAGTTATTATTAGCTTAGCCGTCTAACATGCTGCTTCCCCATGTATTCTAGCTTCCACATATGAGAGATACCATTCGACCCTTGAGTCTCTAAGATTGGGATACTTTACTTAGCATAATTCCTTCCATCTCCATCCATTTGATATCAAAAGCCATAATGTCATCTTCTCTAATGGCCAAGTAGTATTCCATTGTATATAAGTACCAAAGTTTTTGTATCTACTCGTCAAGTGAGGGGCATCTGGGTTGGTTCCATAATCTAGCTATAGTAAATTGAGCTGCTATAAACACTGAGGAAGCCACATCACTATAATATGCTGATTCTAACTCTTTTGGGAAAATAACCAGGAGAGGGATAGCTGGGTCATAAGGTGGATCCATCCTTAATTTTTTGAGAATTCTCCACACTGCTTTCCATAGTGGCTGAACCAGTTTGCAGTCCCACCAGTAATGTAACAGTGTTCCTCTTTTCCCACTTTTGTATTCATCTTAGTGGTTATAATAAATCAGTATACATAAATATCATTGTTTAAGGACTCCGCTGCATTCCATGGCATGGATATACTATTACTTATTTCCCTGGTCCCCCAGAACTGAAAATTCAGGTTATTTCTAGTTTTTTCTTATAATCAATAATGCTGTAATGATCACTTAGTCCTAATTAAAGTTCAGGATGAATACTCCCTCAAGATGATATAAAGACAAACAAAATGCCCCAAAGCTGCCTGTATCATTTAAAATGACAAGGAACAATTTTTGTTAAGGTCAGAAATAATAGTATGTTTATTACCCCATTATTTAATAATGTTCTAGAAATACCAAACAATGAAATTGGGCAAAGTAAAAAAGGAAATCAGACCTGACAAGGTAAAACTATTGTTATTTCAATGTATAAATATACACCAAGATAAAATGGAAACAACTGAATTAGTACTATAAATAAAGGAATCCAATAAGGTAGATAGTTCGAAAAATTTTTTAAGTCAGTACCTCTCCACATCCTTTAAAAAAATATGAAGGAAGCCAGAGAAATTAGGAAAAAAAGAAAAAGAAAGAAAGAAAAGGAATAAAAATAGGAAAGGAAGAAGAAAAATTATCACTGTTTGCAGATGATATGATCCCATACCTAGAAGATCCAAACAACTCTTCCAAAAGATTGCTACTGCTGGAGCTAATGAACAAATTTGGCAAAGCAGCAGGTTGCAAAATTAACATACAAAAAGTAATAGCTTTCCTATATACCAACAAAGAATCTACTGAAAGAAAAATCAGGAAATAAATCCATGCACAGTAGTCTTTTTTTTTTTTTTAAAAGAGAGAAGGACAGTGAGAGAGAGAGAGAGAGAGAATCAATTTTTATTGATTTTTCACATGGCTTAAGTTGCTTTGACACTTAGTTGCATACATGGGTCGCTGGGGTTTGAACCCGTGTACTTGTGCATGCAGGGCAAGCACCGTAACCACCGAGCCACCGCTTCAGCCCCTGCACAGTAGTCTTTAAAAAAAAAAAATACCCACCCAGGAATAAATCTAACCAATGAGGTGAAAGACCTCTATGTTATGGTGTGGATGTGAGGTATCCCCCAAAAGTTCATGTGGAAAAAAATGTGAGAAAGTATCAAGGTGAAACGATTGGGTTATGAGAGTCTTAACCTCACCGTGCGTTAATCCCTGCACTGGGATTAACTGGGTGGTAGGTAACTGCAAGCGGGTGGGATGTGGCTGGAGGAGGTGGGTCATTGGGGCAGACCTTTGGGGTTTATCTTTTGCACGTGGTGTGGGGAGTTCTCTCTCTGTGTTTCCGGGAGCCATGTCCCCAGCTGTTTTCCTCTGCCACACCCTGCGGCCATGATGTTCTGCCCGACCTTGGGTCCCTGATGCCTGGAGTTGCCCACCTATGGATTGAAACCTCTGAAATCATGAGCCCCAAAATAAAAATTTCCTTTTCCAATTGTTCTTATCAGGTCTTTAGTCACAGCAGTGAAAAAGCTGACTAAAACACCTCTACAATGAAAACGATAGAACATTGGAGAAAGAAATTAAAGACCTCAGAAGATGGTAACACTTTCCATGTTCATGGATAGGCAGAATTAATATTGTTAAAATGGCCATATTACTAAAAGCAATGTACAGATTCAATGCAATCCCCAACAAAATACCAGTGACATATTTCACAGAACTAGAAAAACGTCTGAAAATTGATTTGGAGGGATAAAAGACCCAGAACAGCCAAAGCAATTCTAAGCCAAAAAAGCAATGCTGTAGGCATCACAGTATCCGACTTCAAATTATGCTACAGAGCTATAACAACCAAAAAAATACATGACACTGCATAAAAAGACGCATAAACCAATGGTACAGAATACAAGGTAGAGACAAACCCACACAGATGCAGTCATCTGATCTTTGGCAAAGATGCCAAAAACATATTGGCGAAAAGATAGCCTTATTAAAATGGTACTGGGATGGATACTGGTTATCCATATGTAGGAGAATGAAACAAGACTTGTATCTAACCCTGCACTCAACTCAAAATGGATCAAAGAGGGCTTGGGTTGTAGCTTAGTGGCATGGCAGAGTGCTTTCCTGGCACAGGTGAAGCGCTGGGTTTGATCCTTAGCACCATATAAAAATATATAAATAAATAAGGTATTTTGTTCATTTACCACTAAAAAATATTAAAAACAACATGGGATCAAAGACCTAGGAATTAGACCAGAAAGTATGCAATTCCTAGAAGAAAATGTAGGGGCAACACTCCAGTATATAAACATTGGCACGATGGCATTGACTTACTCAACAGGACTCGTAAAACTCAGGAAATAATGCCAAGAATTGATAAAAGAGATGGCATCAAATTTAAAAACTTCCGCACAGCAAAGGAAACAATAAGGAATGTGAAGAGAGAACCTACGGAACAGGAGAAAACTTTTGCTAGATGCTCTTCTGACAGAGGATTAATATTTAGTCTATATAAAGAACTCAAAAAACTTTACAACAGAAAATCAAATATCCCAATTAATAAATGTACAAATGAATTAAACAGGTACTTCTCATAAAAAGAAATACAAATGGCCAACAAATACATGGAAAAAATGTTCAAAACATTAACAATTAGGGAAATGCAAATCAAAACTACACTAAGATTTCATCTCATGCCAGTTAGAATGGTAATCATCAAGAA
>PVKS010004345.1:0-94240 GCA_004027875.1 Aplodontia rufa | reverse complement strand
TTTATTTGGGATCTCTCTTCATTTTTAATGTGGGCACTCAATGCTATGAATTTTCCCCTTAGGAAAGCTTTCATGCTGTCCCAAAGGTTTCGATATGTTGTGTCTTCATTTTCGTTCTTTTCCAAGAATTTGTGGATTGCTTCATGTCTTCTTGGATCCATTCTGTATGAAGGCTTTCTTAAAAGGTAAATTTATTGCACTGCATGCATACATCAGAAATCTAGAAAGAGATCAGATTCATAACCTTATGCTTCAACTGAAACAACAACAAAATGAGGAACAGTCCAACCCTAAATCTAACAGAAGATGGGAAATTACCAAAATCAGAGCTGAAATTAATGAAATTGAGAACAAAAAAGTTGTTCAATCTATTAACAAGAGTTGGTTCTTTGAAAGAGTTAACAAAATCGAGAGACCCCTTGCCAACCTCACCAAAGCAAAGAATGAAATGAAGCAAATCAACAAAATCAGAAACAAAAATAGGAATATCACCATAGACTCATCCAAGATACAGAAGATTATCAGAACCTATTCTGAAAACTTATACTCTGCCAAATTTGATAACCTGGAGGACATGGACAGGTTCTTGGACACACATGACATCATCTCTTTAACACAGGAGGACATTGAAAACCTCAACCAACCTATCACAGTTAGCAAAATTGAAGCAGCAACCAAAGCTCTCCCAAAAAAGAAAAGTCCAGGTCGAATGGATATACGGCAGAATTCTACCAAGCCTTCACAGAAGAACTAACACCGATCCTCTACAAGCTCTTCCAGGAAACTGATAGAGAGGGATCACTCCCAAACACTTTTTATGAAGCAAACATTACACTGATTCCAAAGCCAAACAAAGACACATCAAGGGAAGAAAATTACAGACCTATTTCCCTGATGAACACTGATGCAAAAATCCTTAATAAAATTTTAGCTAATCGGATACAAAAGCACATTAAAAAGATAATACATTATGATCAAATGGGCTTCATTCCAGGAAAACAAGGCTGGTTCAACATATGCAAATCAATAAATGTAATTCACCATATAAACATACTTAAAAACAAAAATCATATAATCATCTCAATTGAATCAGAGAAGGCATTTGATAAAATTCAACACCACTTTATGCTCAAAACTTTGGAAAAGATAGGGATCAAGGGAAGATACTTTAACTATGTCAGATCCATTTACGACAGACCCATATCCAACATGATCCTCAATGGAGAAAAACTGAAAGCATTTCCACTGAATTCAGGTACTAGACAAGGCTGTCCGCTCTCCCCACTCTTTTTCAATACAGTCCTTGAAACCCTTGCCAGAGCTATCAGGCAAGACAAGGAAATCAAATGTATTCATTTAGGAAAAGAGGGAGTGAAGTTATCTCTATTTGCAGACAATATGATTTTATACCTAGAAAACCCAATAACATTGGCCAGAAAACTCCTAGAGCTTATAGGCGATTTTAGCAAATTAGCTGGCTACAAGATCAATTCCAGCAAATCACTAGCGTTTCTTTACTCCAGCAAAAAATCTGCAGAAGAAAAAATCAGGAAATCTCTCCCATTCACCGTCGCTTCCAAAAAATTCAAATATTTGGGCTTTAACTTTACAAAGGATATTAAGGATCTCTACAAAGAAAATTATCAAACACTAAAAAAAGAAATAACAGAAGACCTGAATAGATGAAAAAAACATTCCATGCTCATGGTTAGGCAGAATCAATATAATAAAGATGGCCATTCTACCCAAAGCCCTTTACAGATTCAATGCAATCCCCATCAAGATACCTATGGCATTCTTCACAGATATAGAAGAAGCAATTCTCAAGTTCATATGGAATAACAGGAGACCCAGACTAGCCAAAACATTACTCTATAGAAAGGAAGAAATAGAGGGTATCTCAATACCTGACCTCAAATTATACTATAGAGTCCTAGTACCAAAACAGAATGGTATTGGTATCAAAACAGAACCAAAGACCAGTGGAACTGAATAGAAGATCCTGAGACAAACCCTCATATCCTAAACTATTTGATATTTGATAAAGGGGGCAAAAGTATAGTGTGGAAGAAAGATAGCCTGTTCAACAAATGGTGTTGGACAAACTGGACAGCCATTTGTAGACAACTGAAGCTGGATCCTTATCTTTCGCCCTGCACAAAAATTAAATCAAAATGGATCAAAGACCTGGATAGTAAGCCTACAACTTTAAATTTACTAGAAAAAGAAGTCGGGTCAACACTACACCTTATAGGAGTCGGCAGCTTCTTCCTTAACAAAATTCCTATGGCACATGCTGTAAAATCAAAATTAAATGAATGGAATGCAATTAAACTAAAAAGTTTTTGCACAGCTAAAGATCTAGTCAAGAGCATCAAGAGAGAACCTACAGAATGGGAGAAAATTTCTGCCTGCTACACCTCGGACAGAGGGCTAATATCCAGAATATACAGGGAACTAAAGAAACTAAAGTCCAAACTCGCAAATAATCCAATTGATACATGGGCTAAAGAACTCAAAAGGAACTTCTCTCCAGTGGAAGTCCAGAAAGTCCATAAAATGCTCTACATCATTAGCTATAAGGGAAATGCAAATCAAAACTTCAGTGAGATACCACCTCACTCCTGTTAGAGTGGCAAAAATGAAGAATATAAACAAGGACAGATGCTGGAGGGGCTGTGGGAAAAGAGGAAAACTGGTACACTGCTGGTGGGACTGCAAACTGGTTCAGTCACTATGGAAAGCAGTGTGGGGAATCATCAAAAAATTAAGGATGGAACCTCTTTAAGACCCAGTTCTCCCATTCCTTTGTATTTTCCCAAAAGAGTTAGAATCAGCATATTATAATGTTGTGGCTTCCTCAATGTTTATAACAGCTCATTTACTATAGCTAGACTGTGGAACCAACCTAGATTCCCCTCACTGGAATGAGTGGATACAAAAGCTTTGGTACATATATACAGTGGAATACTACTTGGCCATTAGAGAAGACGATATAAAGAAGGGTTTTGATATCAAATGGCTGGAGATGGAAAGAATTATGCTAAGTGAAGTATCCCAATCCCAGAGACTCAAGGGCCGAATGGTTTCTCTCATCTGTGGAGGCTAGAATACATGGGGAAGCAGTAGGTTAGACGGCTAACCTAATGATAAATTTAAATTGTATGATTCTCAGCGTAATAGGGAGATGGGTCCTTAGGCTACTTGGCAGCGTAGGGAGGGGGATGAGGAGTGGGGAGGGTGTATGAAGAACTCATAGGAGAGTGGGAATATGGGGGAACCATCCCAGAAGCTGATGTCATTCCTCCACGAGATACTCATTTAACTTATGAGTTCTTTTGGGGGAAACTGCAACAGATGAAACCCAAGGTGGGCATCCATGTTTTGGCATTATCCCTGGATAACAAAGTGTATATACATTGGTTACTGATGGTTTGATAATGTTTCCCCCTCAATTGTATCTCTATGTACTTCTAATAAAAAAAATGAACCTAAAGTGCAAGCAGGATGGCTGTCTTGATCCTGGGTAATCAAGTTAGATGGCACGTTTCATGGCCATGGACAGTGAAAACTCAGGCACATACACTGATATGTGTCTGTCAAGAAGGATACTTCTGTACTGCAGACCTCCAATGTACAGCCACAAACCATGAGTCCTACACTGCAGATATCCACCAGGCTCTACTCCATTCTGAAGAAGGCCCTGTGTAGTGAAGTGGGGTGCATGATGTCCTACTGCAGTCAGCATGACAACCTTGAGCCCTGCATCCTGTACTCCTGTGAACAAAAGAAGTAGCCAGCAGAGGCAACAGAGCACCCTTCAAGCATCCAGCCTCAGATCCCTGGGCTGACAAATGATAACCAGATGGTGGGAGGTCCATTAACAACCAGGGGAATGGCTCCTGTGATCCAGCAACTCTGGGAGGATTGAAAGTTGAAGACTGATGAACATTTTCTAAAGTTCTCAAGTCCAGTTGATATCAATCTAGGAAGTCTCAGTAAGAATTTTCCCCAGCTTGTCATAGTTTATTATAAAGATCTCTAATGTCAACTCTGATCATACATATTTCTCTTCATTTTGATTTGATAGTTGTTACCCCAGCATTTGATATTGTGCCTTCAATCCATTTGACTTTATTTAGGCTAATGTTCTAAAGCATTAATTGGAACATTTTCTCTCTCTTGCTTTCTTTTCTAGCTTAGGTTTACACTTATTCACTTAGTCCATCTTTTACGTCTCACATTACCTGCTACTCCCTTCCATTTTTCTCTTCTTTTTACCTTGTTTTGTATTATTCTTTTTTATTTTACTCTTCTTTTGCCCAGTTTTCCCCCTTTTCAGCCCCTGTATAATGTAAGAACAATTTTGCTATCTTTAATGACTAATTTTTCTGTCTATTCCAGAACATTACTATAAGTTTACACCTGATTTAAAGGGACTGTGAATAACTTTATCAACAAATTTTTGGTTTTTCTAAGGTTTATTAGTGCATAATTTTTCCTCTAATGTTACTGTTGTTAATAAGGTTTAGTGTCTTCTCTGAAATTGGTGCTGATATTGGGAACAGCAGAGGACCTGGATGTTCACATAATCCAGAGCTAGTACATGAAAGAATCACAATAAACTATGTAATTTTGAAAATTAAAAATAAAAAAATTTAAGAGACTTTGACCAGGTCATTCAAGAGATCTGGTATACCATGAAAAGATCAAATTTAAGAATCACTGGGAATAGAAGAAGGCTCCCACATACAAGCTAAAGGAATGCACAATTTTTTCAATAAAATAATATCAGAAAAAAATTCCAAATCTTAGGTATGAGATGGAAATCCAAATACATCAGGCATGTAGAATTCTAAATAGGTAATATCAAAAATATACTCTACAAGCTATATAATTACAATGCCTAATAAGGATAGAATTTTAGAAACCACAAGAGAATAATGGCAGGTCATGTATAGTAAGCCAATTCAAATTTCAACTAATTTCTCATGTAAGTCCCTACAGGGCAGAAGGACTTGGGATAATATATTACAAGTCCTGAAGTAAACAAGTGCCAACCAAGATGAGTATATCCAGCAAAAAATCCTTCAGAATTGAATATGAAATAACAACTCTCCATGATAACCAGAAACTAAAAGAATTCATAAATACTAAATCTGCACTACAAAACATACACAACAAAATATTTCATATGGAAGAAATAAAAAATAAAAATGAAAAACATTACAGGGATGTATTGCACTAGAAGCATAGTCAATTAAAGGATAATTCAGTCTAAATTAAGCATTAGAAATAAATAAAACAGCAGTAAAATTATCTCTATGAATGTAAGTGGTCTAAACTTAAAAAAATGACATAGATTGGCAGATTGAATTAAAAAATAAGAACAACTCTGTGTTGTTTACAAGGGACTCATGTCACAGGCAAAGACATACAGATTGAAAGTGGTAGGATAGAAAAAAATAACACCATGCAAATGGAAACGAATAGGAAGCACAAACAGGAAGTCTCATATTAAGCAAAGTGGACTTCAAGCCAAAATTAATCAAAAGAGACAAAAAGGTAATATTGATTAAGGGAATCATCGAAAAACAAGATATAATAGTTGCAAATATTTTTGCCCAAAACAATGTTGCACCTATTTGGCTCTTCTCAATATAAAGAACCAAACCGATCATAATAATATTGGCTGACTTCAACACACCTCTCTCATTAGATAGATTATCCATATATTAAGTAAAGACTCTTTAGAACTAAATAAAACTATCAACTAAAAGGCTGTAACAAACATTTATAGAATATTTTATCCATTGACAACTGAATTCATTTTCTTCTCAAAAGCACATGGACTTTCTCTACAATAGATCATTTTTTTATGCCGTAAAGGACATTTTAGCAAATACAAAAGGCAGAATCAATTCCTTAAATCCCTTCTGATCATGATAGAATGAAATTAGAAATAATGACATGATAAAAACAGAAACCATTCTAATACCTCTTGATTAAATGATACACTTTTCAATGAGGAATGGATCATAGAAAAAATCAGGGGAGAGATTTTAAAAATTCTTAGAAACAAATGAGAATAGAGGTACAATATATTGAAATATCTGCAACAGCATTAAGGCAGTTCTGAGAGGAAGGTTCATAGCACTGAATTTTTACATTAAAAAAAGAAAGATGATGAATACTCTAACAATACAAAATAATACCAAAATTAGTAGAAGACAGGAAATAATTAAGACAGAAAAAAACAATGAAACAGAATAAAAAATAGAAAGGTTCAATGAAACAAAGAGTTAGTTTTTTTAAAAAAAATCAAGATTGATAAACTCTAAGCCAAACTAACCAAAAGAAAGAAAGAGAAGACCCAAATCAACAAAATTAGAAATGAAAAAATAATACCAATTTTGAAATCCAGGGGATCATTAGAAACTGTTTTGGAAATTTATAGTCCAACATGGTAGAAAATCTTGAAGACATTATCAAATTCCTAGAGACATATGATCTACCCAATTTGAACCACAAGGATATAAAAAAAGTTACACACACCAATATCAAATAATTTAATTAAAACATCTATTAAGAACATCCCAACAAGGAAAAGCCTATTACCAAATGGATTCTCAGCTGAGTTTTACCAAACCTTTAAAGAAGAACTAATGCCAATTTTCCTCAAATTAATTCATGAAATAGAAAAGAACACTGTTAAATTCATTTGTGTATCACCTTAATATCAATAACATATCAAGGAAATAAAATTAACCAATACCACTGATAAGCATAGATGGAAAAATCCTTATGAAATATTGGAAAACCACATTCAAAAATAAACTAAAAAGATAATGTACCATGATTAAGTGGGTTTCATTTCAGAGGTGCTAGTTTAGTTCAACATATGTAAATCAATGAATATAATTCACCACAAATAGAGTTAAGGAGAAGAATCAAATGATTATATCAATAGACACAGAAAAATAAAATTGACAAAGTCCTCTAGACTAAAACATGGAGAAACTAGGGAAAGAAGGAACATATCTCAAAATTTTAAACACTATATATGACAAAACAAAGACAACACCATAGTGAAGAGAAAAAAATTGAAAGCATCTCCTCTAAAAACAGGAAGAAGACTAGGAAGCCCACTTCCACCACCTTATTCAACATACTCTTTGAAACTCAAGTGAAAGCAAATAGGCAAGAGAAGGAAATTAAAAGGATAGAAATAAGAAAAGAATGAGTTGAGTCAAGTCTGCTGATGACATGATTCTATGTTTAAAAAACCCAAAACACTCCACCAGAGGACTCCTATAATTGATAAAGAAATTTGTCAAACTAGCAGGATATAGGATAAATATACATAAATCACCATTCTCCTATACTCAAATAATGAACCTGCTAAAAAATAAATTAGGAAAACTATCCCATTCACAGAAGCCTAAAAAAAATAATTGAGAATAAATCTAACCACGGAGGGGAAAGACCTCTGCAATGAAAACTGTATGACACTGAAGAAAGAAACTGAAGACCTCAGAAGATAGAAAGACATATTCTGGTATAGGTAGAATTAATATTGTCAGAATGGCCAAACCACCAAAAGCATTATTCATATTTAATGGAAGCACCATTAAAATACAACATTCTTCACAGATATAGAAAAAAAAACAGTTGTAAAGTTAATTTAGAGTAAGAAGAGTGATGCTGAAGACATCACCATACTAGACCTCAAATTATACTATAGAGCTATATTAACAAAAACAGTATGGTACTGGTATCAAAATAGACATGAAAAACTATCATACTACAATAGAAGACACAGAGACAAATCCACATAGATATTGTCACGTGACACTAGGCAAAGGTGCCAAAAGACTATGTTAGAAGAGATAGCCTTTTACTCAAATGGTGTTGGGAAAGTTGGATGTCCATAGGTAGAAGAATGGAACTTGATCTTTTTCTCTCACCTTGAACAAAATTCAAGTCAGTTTGGATCAAAGAATGAATAATTGGGATGGCACAAAATTATGAAAGTTTCTGCATCACAAAGTAAATGATTAAGAATTTGAAGAGACAGCATACAGAATGGGAAATAATCTTTGTCATCCGCTCCTCAGACAGGGGATTAATATCTAAACTATGTAAAGATTTCAAGAAATTTAACTCCAAAAATCATATAACTCAACTAATAAATGGGCAAAAAAATTAAAGACATTTCTCAAAAGAAGAAAGAGTAATGGCCAACAAATATATTTTAAAAGTTTAGCATCTATATCAATTAGGGAAATGATATTTATCCCATTTAGAATGAAAATGATCAAAAATAGAAATAATAGTAATTGCTTGTGAGGTTCTGAGAAACATAATACATGTTGGTGGCAGTGCAAATTAGTACAATAACTCTGGACAGCAGTATGGAGATTTCTCAGCAAACTAAGAATGGAACCACCATATTACTCAGCCATCCAAGTCCTTGGTACATATCCAAAACATCTAACAACAGCATATTTATGGGGATACAACCAATTCAATATTCATAGCAGCACAATTCACAAAAGCCAAGTACCAGCCCAGAAGCCTATCAACAGATGAATGGATAAAAAATGAGGTATATATAAACAATAGAGTTTGTCTCAGCCATAAGGAAGAATGAATGAAATTATTGTTTTTGCTGGCAAATGGAAAGAATTAGAGAACATCATCCTAAGTGAAATAAGCCGGATCCAGAAAGTCAAGGGTCAATGTTTCCTTTCATATATGGAAGCTAGAGCAAAATGAACGGAAAAAGTATATGTTGGGGATGGTGGGGGAAGTCCACGAAAATTGAAGAGCTATCAGTGAAGTACAGGAAGAGGAGTTAGGAGGGAGTCAAGAAGGATGGAAAAGGGAGGAAGAGAGGAAAGAAACTGACCAAAGTATTTTATGTACTTTTATGAAATTCACCTTTATGTATATCTATAATTCACTAATTTTAAAAAGCTATAAATAAATAGAAGAAAGACTAGTAGAATAGAGGAAAGGGAACAGGGGGAGGAGGAAGAGAGGGAAATGGTAGTACTAGGGACTGAATAGGAGCAAATTATATTCCATAGTTTTATAATTCACATCAAAATGAACCCTCATGTTATGTGAAAATATAGTAACTATAAAAATAAAAAGGAAGAAAAATAATCTCTTATGAATATAAAAATAAAAATCTCCATTAAAATTCTGCAAATCGAACCTAGTACTGTACAAAAAGGATTATGCATTGTGATGGAGTGGCATTTATCATAGGGATTGAATCAAATTAGCTAAATATCTGAAAATCAGTTATTTAATACATCAAAATCAGTAGAAAAAAATCAGACAAAATCTCATGATTGTCTTTGTTGATAAAACATAATAACTGTTTAAAAATTCAACAGCCTTTCAAAATAAAAGAAATACTCAACAAAATAGAGACAGAGGGAAATTCCTCAATTTCATAAAGAACCTCTAGGAAAATTCTACAGATAGCACCATACTTAGTGGTGAAAGACTGAATAATCCCTCCTAACATAAAGAACAAGTAATGGATATTGGCTCTCATAATTTCTGTCCAACATTATTCTGAAGATTCTAGTTAGGAAAATTAGGTAAGAAAATGAACATTTATTTTGAAAGAAGTAAAACAGTCTCCATTTGCAGGTAGCATGATTTTGTGTATAGATCATTCTACAGAATAAGGCTTAAAGAAACTACCAGAACTAAAAAACAAGTTCGGTAACATTGTAGGTTTCAAAATCAATGCATAAAACTCACAGAAATGGGCAAACAAAATTAAAATAAAATAACTTCATTTATTATAGCATTGAAATGAATAAAACATTTAGTATTAAAGTTAAAGAAGTACAGAACTTGTGCACTGAAATCTGTATATATTGTTGAAAGAAATTAAACACCTAAATAAATGAAAAGATATTTAAAATCATGGAGTGGAAAATGATATTACTAAAAGATTATATGTTCCACATTGATTGATAAATTCTGTGAAATCTCTGTCAAAACCCCTGTTGAAGTCTTTGTAGAAATTGACAAATTAATCTTAACATTCGCATGGAAATTCAAAGTATCCAGAATAGCCAAAAGAATATTGAAAAAGAGAAGAATTCTTTGCCATTTCCAAAGTTGCTGCATGTCCCAAGAAAATTGAAAGCATATTCACACAACATTATACATGGATGTTCACAATCATAATAGCCAAAAGTCATAGCATCCAATTGCCTTTTTATTGACATATAGATAAATGCAATGTAATTTGTCCATATCAAGGCATCATTCAGCAATATAAAAAGGTTGAAATATTGAGATATGCTGTGCAGCATGGATGTCTTAAAATAGTATGCTAATTAAAAGAAACCAGTGGAAAACAATCATATTTTACATGCTTTCGTCTATTCGATGCCCAGAAAATATAAATTTATACAGACAGAAAAAGATTAGTGCTTGTCTGGGAATGGCAGGTTGGGTAGGAAGTAGAATGTTGGCTATAACTAAAGGGATCAGGGCTTCTTTCGATATGATTTAAACTGTCTCACAGTTATGGATGTTACAAGTCCTAGATCAAGGTATTAGCAGGGACATGCCTTTTCTGAAACCTAGAGGGGAAAGATTCTTCCTTGCTTCTTTGAGCTTCTGGTAGGTCCAGACATTTCTCAGCTTGTAAAAATATAATTCTAAGCTCTTCTTCCATCTTCACATGGAGTTTTCAATGTGTTTTTGCATATCCTCTTCCCTCTATGTCTCTCTCAAACTTTCTCCTTTTTTATAAGAATATTAATCAAAGTTTTATCATCCCAGCATATGATTTATTACAATGAATTCATAGTCTTATGATAGAATGTATTTGATTAATTCAGTGGTAAATATTGACATAAGTTTCCTTAGCATCATGTATTAAGATTATATATTCCCTCTTAAACTGGTTTGAAATATGTAACCATCAAAAGAAAATTTATCATCATTTTCCCTAAACTTTCTTATCTCGGAACCAATTGTCAATTTTCCCCAGGTAACTTCTTATAAAATTACCGTACATTTTCTGGAAGATTAAATTCTCTGTTTTTCAAGTGTCTAGAGTACAAGTTTTACTGCCTTGAACCTGGTTGTTGGTGTTAAATTCTATTTCAACAGTACTGTATTTTCTTCTCCCTTCTCTTTTTTGCCAACTTTATCAATTCTTCTGTCTACTGATTAAAGTTTTTATTTATTCCTTTGCTATTTTATAAAGTTTGACAATAAAAGAATATAATTACATAGATTATTCTTCACTAAACTTTCTCATCTTCTTATTACATGCTCTATTGACATTCTGACAATTTTAGTTTAGTGTGTCATGCAAGAATTTGCTTATTTTGCATTTTTACTCATAAATTATAACGATCAGCAATCAAAAGCTACTTGTTCCATTTGTTGCTCAACAGGCCAACATATTTGGTAGTGTCAAATTATTTGGTTAGGTTTTCTTATATCAAATATATTCATTTAAATATCTGATGTGTAATCTCAAGTGCACACAGCAGTTTCTTCCATAAATTCTCAGTTTATTTCTTTTGATGTTCTCCATAAAAAATTTGCAATGTACTTTTAATGTTACATGCTTTGGCAAAGGTCATTTAGGTTACTTACAGCAGTGATATCACCGTATCAGTTGCTTCCATAACTGAAGGGTGGCTCATTCTAACCCTGGTTCATCATCCTGGATAACTGCTCAGCATTACAAATAGTGTTACTTCCCCTCGCTTTCCTTTTCATGTCAGCAGTCTCAGTCTTTTGCCTTTGATGAGCTTTCTGATATCATAATCAAGCTTGCTTTTTCCTTAGCTCTTTGAAGATATGTGTGTATGACAAAACACTGATAGAAGACCAGAACTTTTATAATACCAGAGAAGATTACTGTGAAATTCTGGTAAAATGACAGTATAAAATATTTTTGCTAACTATGCTTTCCAATCCATAGCAACTAGTAATTCTGTCTGTTTACATAGTACTTCAAGGCATGGGAGTTAGGCTAAAAATTGGAATTTTTTATATAATTGGAATTCTGGAAGCAAAAATAGTTATAAGATGTCTTTTTTTGCCTTCACATCAAAGGATAGCTGGGAGACAGGCAAGTGGAATGCCCCAGGGTAGGCAGTTCCAAAAAGAGGTTCTCCAGCATCATTGCCTAGAGGTGTGAGTTGTAGACAGGAAGAGTGGCATTCTTTTTGTCTCCATCAGATTTGAAAATTAGTAAAGCAGATAGGAAAGTTTAAAAGCTAGGAAAGCTCTAAAGCTAAGAAAGCTCCTAAATTTGCAGCTAATTCTAGGAGGAAAGATGCATTGTCTTAGTATCTGTTCAAAGAAATTAACAATTTTTCAGTAGTTTTATCTGTAGCTCATGGAAAGGATGATCTAATTCCCACCCTTGTTTGTATCTACTTAAGTTAGTATTGAAATTTAGCACCAAGGAGTAGTCTTAAAACTCTAATAATGCTTCAAATTTATGCCAGAAGCCAAAGGGGTGAGTGACAATCAGATTAAATAGACAACAAATAATAAATGAGAAATACTGGGAGAGAAAAAGGGAAATAGGAACAGTGAGGGGGACAGCAAACAAAAGTGAAAAGGTCATCTTCTGAAGAAAGTAACTTTTGTGATAGAAGTGGCCTAAGATTAGGCAACGGAATTTTTTCTTTATATAGAGGAGTGAACAAGGTGAAAAAGAACCAGATTTGAGCTAATGGGATGGATGCAAAGGACAGGATTGCTCAGTGGAGGAGAGAATGCTTCACCTAAAGCCCATTCAATTCTTAGGAAGGGCTGTTAAGGAGGGGTTATGTACTGATTTGAACTGAGAGTGGATAAAAACTTAGGAATCGTGGGAAAGGAGAAATCGAGAAATCCTATCTAACATTTTGTTGATAAGCATTTTATTTTGAGTATTTAGTTAATGATTTTTGAGATGGAGAGTAGAAATTTGGATTTTCTGTGTCAGATCTCATAAATACACATGTTTTGTTTAAGTTATATGTGAATATAGTTTCTCGATATTCACTCCTTTTCAAAATTAGAGCACTTTGGTAACATTCAAAAGCATCAACATCTGTTGCTATAGCAAAAATATTCTGTGAAATGTATTATTGTTTTGTATTGCAAATAATCAGGAGATAAATGGAAAGAAATAATGGTCACTCTTAGATGAAATTTTTACCTGGAAGATCAAAGAGAAGAAATATCATAAGATTTAAGGTATGATTTCAAAGATGAAAAGTTTTGGAACAAAAGTAAAAGAATTGGAGAACAAATCATGACTATTAATGTGCAAAATTATTTTGAAAAGACTTACGAAGCATCTTTTACAATTATCAAATTAAGGAGAAGCAAAAATATAATAAATTATAAATAAAAAATATTCTGACATAAAATTCTGCAGTTTATTTCTCCTTAGTTCAAGTCTAGATTGTAGACAGCACACATACACATAAGCATATATTAGTTAAAAGTTTTTCAATTTCATTGGTCAATAGCAAATTGTACAAGTTACCATTTAGAGGAAATAAGTAATGTATACAAATAGCAATACAAGGCTGATATTAGGTTTCTTATCTGCAAGATTGGAAGCTAGAAAACTAGAATAGCATTCCCATAATAATGAAAAACAATAAGCTTTAAACTCAATAATATTATATGCAACTAAATAAATATGTCATTTATGAATCAAGATGATCATTTTTTTCAAAGTTCAAGGAACCAGAGGTCTATCATTCATGTCCTATATCTAAAAGAAATATGTGGTAAAAAGACATAAATGAAACAATGCATTAACCTAGACTAAAACTTAGGTGAAAATGAGAAGGGCTCTAGTTAGTAATCAAATCTTCCTGTCTCTCATCTGTTAGCTATATAAATCTAAATTAGATTGTGTTATTAAAGGGTCTGCCTTTGCAATATTTATGCTGAGTAGAATTCCTGAAAAATAACAGAGATAATACAAGAAACACTGGAATAATAGAACTCATTCAAACTTCAGAGCCATATGGAAGGTGGGAAGTAAAATATTTTGAAGGTCACATGTGAATGGGCAGAGAATAAAGAGATTGCATTAGTCTAACAGTTTCTTCTTATTTTGGAAGAAGTAGAATAGTGGAAGAATAGATTTTATAGTAAAATCACCAAATTAGCTAGAGATAAAGAATATGATTAATAGTGTTATGGCTCAAACAAGCCAGAGTAAAAAACGATAAAAGAAAAATAGCATCAAATAAAAGAACTAATATTTTATTACAATTAATGTAATAAACATTACATTTAATAGCAATAAACATTGCTAAATTAAAGTCATTAAATAACAGATCACTTGATTAAGGAAAACAAAATCATATGTTGTTTATAATAGCATTTAACTGAGTACAAAATAAAGTTAATATAAAGGAAATTTGCAGATCTAAAATAGACAACCAATAAAAATGAATATAAGGTAGAACTATTAACATCAGATTCATATGAATTTATGGTAAAATATTAAATAAGATAATGGTGGATACCATGTGTTTATAAAAAGTTCAAGGGGTTGGAGATTTAGCTCAGTGGCAGAGTGCTTGCCTAGCACGTGCAAGGCCCTGAGTTTGGTTCTCAGCCCTGAAAAAAAAATAGTTCAATTTATGTAGCAGATATTATATTCATAACGTTTCATATATCCCAAAAATCAATTAAATACATAAAGTAAAAGTTATTGCGGATTCATTATGAAGAAAGAAAAAAATGCTCTGAAGAGGGAGACTTCAAAGCATAGCTTTAATAATTAGATAATTTAATATCCTCAGATAACTGTATGTTTTAAATAAAGTTGAATTTTTGATGACATTAATATATAGATTTTTTGTTTATTATTTGGCAGGAGGATATATAGAACATATTTATTTTTTGTGTATCATTGGAACATTTCTTTATATAATTGTTAAGAAAATACTTAGCAAATTCTCTGATAATTGTACCCCAAATAAGAACGTATATACAAATGATAGATAAACATTTCTATTTTCAAATTAAGTCATACCCTTCTAAATGATCCTCTATAGAAGAGGAGATAATTCTTAAGTTCAATGCATCCAAAAAAATACAGAGAAAAAAGCATGCTTTGTACCAAAATCTAAACTGGATGTATTTTCAGAAACAATGGCATTTTCTTAAAGATAGTTAGACAGTGAACCCATGGTGGCAGGAACAAAATAACAGAGTCCTTGAAACTTGGGGTGGACTACTGAGTTGGATGAGAGGAAAAGAAGTCTTGTCTACCTGCTCTGCAACGTGTTGTACTGAACGGCAGCTAAATTTCCCTGTGGCATCCTCCTGCCTGACTGGTACACCATGATTCCAGCTTTCCTCTGTGTATTAGTTTTGCTAGGGCTGCTAACTAATTGTCACATACTGAGTAGTTTAGACAGCAAAAGTTAAACCTAATTTTAATATCTAGTAGTAATTTTCAGACTTCGTGCTGAAAGTGCAAAATAATGTCTATAAATCTGCTTTCTTCTGAGGCTTTTCTCCTCAGAGACCACCCCCACAGTGAGACCTTGTGTGGTCTCCCCTCTGTGTGAGCTCACATCTAGTATTTTTCTACATATAATTTTCTTCTTCTCTGGATGGACCTTTCTCAAGTTGGATTACAGCCCATTTTAATGGCTTCCTTTTAAATTAATCACCCCTTTGAAGGATCTAAATTCAAATGAAGTTACATTCTGAGGAACTGGAAGCTAGGGTTTTCACATATATATAAGGGGGGGACCCCAATGAAAGCCCATTACACTCTTCTGTTTGCCTTTTAACCTAGGAGTGATAGTGACGTTATTAATCCTTGTCTTCTGTTAGTTTTTTTTTTTAATTTTCAATCACCTTTACTTTTTTCTTTTAGAAACATTTTAGAATTGTACCTCATTTCACTATTAATGGGTACTTGTGGAATAAAGTAACCTACACAGCATCCTGTCTAATTTTTTATGTAAGTCATGTGTGTTGGACACTAACATAATTTTACTGTTACCATTATCATGACTAAATCTCCAAACTGGATATATGTCCTTTACAGATGCCTCAAATTAATAAATTATTTTTCTGTTTTAAAATTTTCATAGTAGCATATTACTGCTTTTTATGACAGAAACAATATGACCTTTCCAAAAACTAGAGACTAGTTGAGTGTCTGGATATTCATCAATATTCTTAATGTTTTAATTACATGCACCAAAAACTATAAGATATTTTATCATGAAAAATATGAGCCTGATACTGGAGGGTTAGAGTCAAAGTAAGCCAAATGATCAGTTCAAAGAAAAAAAAAATAAAAATAAAAAATAAAATAGAAAGAAATGACACTATCCATTTCATGTTTAAAAAATGCAAAGTCATAAAGGTAGTGAATCAAATGAAATATTAAGAATTAGGGACAATGAGTTCCTGCTGACATAATTATTAAGGTCTTAGAGTTTGTAGAGAACTTTTAGTAAATTTTCTCATTCAGTCCTCAATATTGTTCTGAGAAAATTGCAATTAATTTCAGATGGATAACCGAAACTTAAGAATTTTAATACTTGAAACAATTTTACTACCCTGAAGTTGTATGTAAATATTCTATCATTTATAAACCAGTCAAAAATTATTTTCCTTTCTTTTCTGTACACTTAAATTTCTTTTTTTTGATGACATTTAAAAGTATAGTTGACAACTAATCAACCATTTCTTATCAATTATCAGACAAAAATCGTTATGAAAGATGAGCTCCAGCCTGATGGCTACTAAATTAATCTATTTTATCATTATAGATTTATTCTTTTATATGGGAACACATCTTTGGACATAGATTTTAATTGCTTAAAATTTTCACAATAAAATATTAAAGGACACTTTAAAATCATTTATGACAGGAAAAACAAATGGATACTTATGGAAAATAAGTGTGTATCTTAAGGATTTCACATGTCAAATATATTCAGCTTATGAGAGTTTTAATATCTTACCTTTGAAGAAGGGATACATTTATATACTTTTTGAAGCTTAATTGATTGTTTTATAATTTGAGAATTAAAAAATGACATCTAGAATATTTGTTGAAAGTAAATGTGTAGATGGGAAATAGCATCATAATCGTCATATAACAAAAAATAAAATATAAACTAACAGTGTTGTAACAGTTAGAAAAAACTGTTTTGAGTTTTATTTTGGAGTCAAAATTTCCAAGATACAGAAATCATGTTGATTACATGAATTATTATTTTAAGTTCAAGAAAATATATTTCCCTAATATTATATCTGACATCAATTACAGATTTTAGTGACTATTAAGCAGCAAATCATGTTAATACAATGTTAAATAAATATTGCATGTTTTTGAAAAAATTTGTCTTTGAGTGAACATCGCCAGAATATATTTTTTGCATAAATGTATAAAAAGAATATGGCAGGGCTGGAGAAGTGGCTCAGCAGTTACTGTGCTTGCCTGGCATGTCGGGGGACATGGGTTTGAAGCCCAGCACCAAATGGAGCATCAGAGAAACAAAAGCCACATGGAAAAACTAAAAATTTATTCTCACTTTCTCTCTCTCTCTCTCTGTCTCTCTCTCTGTGTCTCTCTGATACTTTCTGTTTAAAAAGAAAAAAGACTGACAAAATAGAAAAAAGGCATCAACATTTCAAATATTCATTGTGATCACATCCCATTTTCTTCAACAACTCTGATTCTTTCTTTAACTAAGTCTCTTCCTGTCTTCCTTATGTAGACTAGTCTGTCACTTACTCAAATATGTAAATTCATGACATCTTTGAAAGAATTCCTTTGACTTTCCTTAACAATAAGTCCTCACTGAATTTACACTTTACTTCTTCAGGAGTAGGTCAGCATTGTCTATTCAACTGCCACCATAAAACAATTATATCTACTGTTTTTTTTAACTGCTCTTTAAAAAGCCACTGATTCATTTTCAATACTTTACAAAATTTCCCATAGGTGTTTTTTACTAGATATTTCGCATAACCAAAGTTTGCAACTTCAGGTTAATTACTACTGTCTCAGCAGAATACCTTGTATCCTATATGATAGGTAGTAAGGACCATCCAGTGTAACTTCCTTTCTCAGTTTTTGAGAAATGTATATTTCTAGTTACTAAGGTAGGAGTAGAGATCTTTAGCAAATTTAAATATTGCAAATCTGATTTATAAAACTAAGTTATAACCTTTTGTATTTCAGGCTCTGATGTTCCTGTGTCTTCATGATGAAAGTAATTATGAATTTGAGGACAATTGGTTGCAATCTCATTTACAATGTCTCCAACAGAAACAGTCTCAAATTTTCTTCATTTTCCGAGAAAATGAAGCACTGGACTTATTTAATATGGGCATGTCCACAAAATTGTAAGTCTAAGAAATACAAGTGGACAATAGTTATCTCTATAAAGAAATATCATCTCACCCCAGTTAGAATAAGTATTATAAAAATAATAAATTCTGGCAAAGATGTGAAGAAAAATGAACTTTCACAGACTATTGGTGGGAATGTAAATGTAGTACAGTCATTATGAAGAAAAATACGGATTTCCTCAAAGAAATAAAAATAGATCACAAATGAGATGTAGGATTCCATTGTAAAAAATTCCTTGATTTATAAAACCTTACTGCTGCAAAAAGACACCTTTTCATGGTGATTCAGTATAGGGTTAGGTGTATGTCTCCTTTATTGACAAAAGAGACTTACGTATTGACATGGAATAAACATGCAACATCATCCTGGGAGCTTAATATTTACAGAGTGACTACTTTTGCTACAATACATATTTTCCTAGGAATTGGGAATATTTAATGTCATAGAGTTGTAGAGAGTGTGACATTCATGATATTGACAATTTAATGGAATCTTTTAAAACAGGAAAATAACAAAAATAACAACAAATTAACTTATCATCACTCTTATAATGCCAGGTGATGAGCAAATTGAAAATGTAATTCTTGTTCATAATGAGACAGATTAGGAGACACAGTGAAATGGCTAGGTAGTCAGGACAGAGGGCCCCTATCCAAGAGCTAGCTGGTAGAAGCAGAGAGTGATTGACAGGGCATGCTCAGGGTCTTCAAAAGCAAAAAGACCTTGAGGCTCACCCTTATCCCAACTAAGAAAGAGATGGGGGTGGTCACAGGTGGGTACTAGGAAGTATTTGCCACCTTTTATTTTAACCAATGGTGTTCCTGACCAGTTTCAATGCCTGTTTTACATAGATTTTAACCAATGGAGTTGATGCATTTCTCAATGCCTGCTTTGCATGAATGTTAATTATGCTCATACCCCAAATCTATATAACCTCTGGCCTACCCCCCATTAGATGGTGTCCTGCTTCCAGGTACTGAGGCAGAAAAATTTAGGAAGTTCAGTGCAGGCAGAGCAATGTGGGTTGATAAGGAGATCATCTTTCCTGAGAACATCCCACAAAGCTAAAGAGGGTCTGATAAGATAGGCCCAGATGCAGACACTCCCTGCTGCTAAGCAAGGAACCACACTATTTCTTGGGGCCTAAGGCATGGATCAAAGAACCTAATGCATGGATCAGAGACTGGACCAGAATTCCCAGCGCTGTACAGGGACAGGGAAGCAGTGACCAATCCAGGAGAGGTTGTCGTATAAAAGGGGCAAACCTCACTGCCTCATGGGCTTTGTCCCCTATCCCCACTCTGGGGGAAGTCTGCTCTTTTCCCTATGCTTTACTTTCTGTGCTTTCTATAATAAAACTTGTCTACTACGCTTGCCTCCGTGTCCCATGGTTTCATTCTTCGACTCTGAGAGGACACGAACCCGACATCCATATCACTGGCATCAGTACCCCTCCACTTTGTGGAGTCTCTACTCTTCTTTCTAAATAAGTCCTACTCCTTTTACTCCTCCTTCCGTGGTTGTCCCTGGATTTTATTCTTCAAATTCATTAGACAAGAACCCAGAAGATTGGTGCCGAATTCCCGGGATGAATTTTCACCACACCAAGAGCTGCAACACCCAGCTTTTAGCTGGAGAATTGCTAACACTTCGGCTGCAGACATCTGCAGTCAGCTCAAATTCCCAGTTTTAACTGGGAATGGCTGCAAACACTAGAAGCGGGCTATTTTGGCTGCTGGAATCTGTAGTGGCCCAGACTCCATTCACCAGTGGAAGCAGAGAATCCGGCCTCATCTGAAAAACCTCGCATCAATAACATGCTTGTAAAAGAGACTGTTAAATTATATACAAATAAGATATATTTTATATATTATGCAATTACTTCATGGGATGCATCATCACAAGATGTTAAGTTAAATATATAGATATTTGGCAAAGGGCTATTTTTTTCTTTAAAAACATTTTTATTTTTTATTTATTTTATTTACTTTTTTTCAGGGCTGAGGACCAAACTCAGGGCCTTGTGCATGCTAGGCAAGCACTCTGCCACTGAGCTAAAACCCCAACCCCATATTTTTATTATTTATATAAGTTCTGCGTTATAAAGAACTCTAAGCCTCATGCAGATATAGAAATTCAGAAAGTCACTGATTGCAAATTGGTGTTAGAGAATTTATTGGGGATGTGAAAGCATAAATGTGAAGCCTAAGTGAACAAGTCTCTGAGTCAGGTATGTCCAATTTGGCACTTTTGTTATTTTGGATGAGATAATTCTTTGCTATGGGACCTTGCCATTACATTGCAGAAGGGTTAAGAGCCTCCTTATCCTCTATCTGTTGGGTCACTGTCTGCTGGTGGCAACACCCTACCCTAAAAATGAAAAGCAAAAGTGTCTCCAAATATTGTCAAATGTCATCTGGAATCTGTAAACCTTGTCATTTGAGAACCAATGTTATAAGCCAGTACTAACATTAAAGTATGATAACTGCTTTGGTGCTTCTTGAGAATGAGGTTAATAAAAGAGAGCAGAAAAACATAATTTAAGTTCTTAAGTCCTGTATGCAGAAGATCAACTGGAGGAGTAATGGTATAAAAATAGTGATCTGCCCACGTGCGTCTTCCCGACTTTTGCATATTGGCACAAAATGCACATATATGCAAATACATCCAAAATTCTGCCTGGTGGTCTGAAATATAGTTTCTCAAATTATAGACTACTTTAGGGTTATGGTAAACCTCTTAATTTAAATCAGTCATGATTGTTCATCAAATAGAAAATTCAGTCAGTCTTAAATTATCTTTTTCTGATTATTCTCTTTAATCATTGCTTAAGAATTGTCCCTCTCAGAAGGCCAAGTCCTATTTAAGCAACTTGTCATTTTCATCTCTGGTCTTTAGACCAGGTTATTTCTGTTGTTGTTGTGATGATGCCTTTTCCTCTTTAACACTTGGTGTCTTCTGTCAGTGTTTTCATAGCAACTTTAGGAATGACAGAGTCCTAAGGATAGATCTATTAAAAGATAAGATCTATTTAAAATAACATTTACTATGTTTTATTTTTATCTTTAAATTCATAATGTACAAATTCTAAAATTTTGAAGCAATATTGAAGTAAAATTTAGAGTTTCTCTTGAGCGATGCCTAATAATTATTCTAATATTTGAAAATCTCTTTTATTATCTTGTAAAGCAATTCCTGCATGCTATACTACATGTAATATGTGGTATAACTTTTATGAAATATATAATTATGGCACAGAAAATTTTTGCCATTGAGAAGTATGCCAGTCTGAAATAATTTAAAGCTGCGTCAAACAACTGTAGGTAAAAATATTGATTCAATTTAAACACAGGAATTTTTATGTTTGTTGAGGGACATGGCAAGCAAAATTACTTAGGAATAAAAACCTTGAAGCAATTCAAATATAATATTAGAGACTTCTTTATAAAATGCTTTACCATATTGTAACCATACTAAAATTGGTCCTGCAAAAATGTTTTTCCTTCCATGTAGTTTAAGTTCTAAACTACTTCATCCTTTCTAATTGTTACCTATCAATATATTTGCCCTAAAATTCTTAAAATATTTTCATTGTATCAACACAAAGTATTCATAAATCTTTGGCATTCTATAAATTACATCCCATATTTATTTCTAATTTAATATTTTTTAGTTTTCATGATTAAGGCAATTTGCATTTTAAACAAAGACAAAAACCATATATTTTGAAAAATAAAAAAATGATTAATGGTAAGCTGAAATACAGAATATTTTAAACTTTAACAATGGCCCACCTCAGGCCTTTGCTACTGTGCCTCTAAGACTGATTTTTAAATGGGATTGGTTTTCTTTTTATTTTCTCCTTCTTCTCCTTGGAAACCTGGATGTGGGGAGGCGGGGAACAGAATTACCTTCACCTATCCTAGGTCTAGTTTTCTGCATTTGAGCAGACCACAGGAACCAACTTTTAGGGAAGGCTCCAGAAAACCTAAGGAATGGTTAAGTCCAAAATTAGCAAGTGAATCACAGTCCCCCTGTAGGGAACACCTGGAATGCAGCCTTTGAATAGCTTCTTTAGAAAAACCTCTGTTCTCCCAGATGGGCAGAATGACAGCCTCTGGGACAGGAGACTCCAGTGCTTCTTCTTTTACAGAAAAGCAATAAAAATATTTTTCCTTTTCTCTCAAAATTGTGTCCTAGATATTGAATTAGCTCCAGGACAAGGACCGAGCTTTCAGTAATAAAATCATACAGTATTTTCTTTAGAGAATAACTTTTTAAATCCTTATACCTGATAAATCTCTAAACTCGGTTCTATTGTATACGATAAATTTATATTTAATAAATATAAATAAATCTTCTTTTTATAGATTTATATCTTGTTTGACTTAGGTGATTGCAGTTTTAATGACAATGTTTATGAGCAAATGTATTTAATAGGTTTCATGAACCTATTAGCAGTGTATTAGGTTTCATGAACAATGGCAAAATCAATGTAAAGTCTTTAAAGACAAAATTTACATCCTATCAAAGAGAAGTCTTAGATCACTGAATTTTGTTAAAAAAAAAAAAGAAACTCTAAAAGACATTGAAAACAAGGTATATGAAATAAGATGGAGTAAAATGAATTAAATTGAACATTGTAATAATCTGCTTTTTAAATAAGTACTGTCATGGGAGAAGAGATGTCTCTGGAGAAGGGTATGCAAAGTTTCTAGAGGAGAGGGGGACCTCAGCTCAGGACCAGCAGGGTCCTTGGCATATGTGATAGAAAAGAATTTCAGCAGAAGTCAGATAGAGTCATGGACAGAGGTTTATTTGGGAAGGCAGGTTTATTAGGAAGGTTCAGTCTTTGTAGAAGGGCAATATCAGGAGTCTGGAGGCGGAACCAGGATGCAGTAGCACAATTTCTTGCCAGTTCTCTGCACCTGCATATTTCCCTCAGTTTATGAGGGCTTTGGTCAAGGGCACAGGACAAAGGTGAGTTGATTTACAACTATGCCTTTTGCATCTCAAGGGCTTGAAGGTATTTCCCCCAAGATTCAGCATTTATCTCTGTTTATCCTAAATCCCTACCTCACTACCAGTGGATATAATTAAAACATTACGCACAAAAATAATAAATAATAAATTGTATGGTTCTTCATTTATAATTTTTTGGGCAGCATTAATTTTGTGGAGAAAATTAGTGAAAATAATAATGCAAAAGTAAATATTTCCTTAGCAATGATAACATTAGTAATACAGTAATAGTACTGCATCAGTCTAGCATATTAGTTTTCCAGGGCTGCTATAACAATGTCTTAGAAACTGGTGATTTCAACGACAGAAATGTATTGTTTCACTCTTCTGAATGCTTGATGTCCAAAACCAAGATCATCAAGGTTGGTTACTCTGTCTACCAGGCCACTCTTGTCTCCTTGTCCTGTGGATGGCATTTTTTTTTTTTTGTCAAAATTATCTTATTATGCAAGCTTATCTCTTTACCCAAATCTCCTCTCTTAGGGACACTTGTCAAACTGTATTAGAATCCGACTTCAACAACTCATTTTTAATGGCTTAACTCAATGAGACTGTCTATCTCCAAAGAAGTTTACATTTTGAGATCCTGGGAATTAAAACTCCAATATATTTTTTTTAAGAAGATGTAGTTCAACCTATAAGAATATCTCAATTTTTAAATAACTGAGCTTCTTAATAGTACCATTTTAGTAGGAACATTTTTTTTGGATTTTTTCAAATGTTTAAAATAAATTGTTTAGATTAATTGAAATTTTAAAAAATATTTTTGTCTGACTTCTACTTGATGATTTATTTTTTTAATTTAATTTTTTATTTTTTTATTCATTAAATATGGTCTTACAATTAGGAAGGAATCATTATCAAATAATCAAGAACAATGTGTAGTGATAGAGTAAGCCAAGGCTGATACCATTCCTTGGGGTCCACTTGGTTTCCCCATGATTCCATGTTTCCCCCTATTAAGCCCCTGTGTTAATTGGACTTCTCATGGAATTTAAAGGTTTCCCTCTGAGATGATTTCCTCATACTCCCTCCCTCTGGTTTCCTTGATATCCTTCCTACTTCCCTTCCCCTCCCCTTCCTGCCCACCTCCCTACATCCACCAGCATTCTAGGCAAGATTCTCCCTGTTCATGTAAATATTCATACGAGTTGAGGTTATTATTAGCTTAGCCATCTATCATACTGTTTCCGATTGTATTCTAGTTTTCACAGATGAGAGAAAACATTTAGCCCTTGAGTTTCTGAGTTTGGGATATTGCACTTAGCATAACTTTTTCCTACTCCATCCATTCGGCTGCAAATGCCATAATATCATTTTATCTAATATCCAAGTAGTATTCCATTGTATATATGTACCAAAGTTTTTGATTCCACTCTTCAAGTGAGGGGCATCTGGGTTGGTTCTATAATTTAGATGTAGTAAATTTAGCTGCTATAAACATTGATGAAGTTGTATCTCTATAATGTGCTGATTCTAGCTAGCTCTTTTGGGAAGATACCTGGGGTGGAACAGCTGGGTCATAAGGCAGTTCCAGCCCTACTTTTTTGAGGAGTCTCCACACTTCTTTCCAGAGTGGCTGTACCAGTTTTCAGTCCCACCAGCAGTGTCACAGTGTTCCTCTTTTCCCACAGCCCCTCCAGCACTTTAAAAAATGTTTAAAAACTAATAAGTAAAATAGTTAATAAAGTGAGTTATTTTAAATTTTCTGTATTTTGTTGGCTACCTGAATTATGATACCCCTACTACTGCCTTTAAAAGAGAAAAAAAAGTACTGTAGGTTTTCTCCAACAGTATACCTGAAATATAACCCAAAAACCCTTTCACTATTTATAATATGCATGGAGAATTCTAATAATACTATGAAAAAAATGGTCTGACAAAAGATCTCTAAAACAAAATTTTCTTATCTTTCTTTCAGTTCTCCAACTTCCCCTTTCTGAATTGTGGAGGTGATTATCTAAATATATGCATTGAGGGTATTGTTTCAATTTATTTGTCCCAGAAGGATCATTGATATTTTCTCTAATATGGTGAGGGAAGTGACATTTCTGGCAAATGCTGAGCTCTGTGGAAAGGAAGAGGTGGACCTTGTAATCATCAGTACTTAATCTCAACACTGATTAGGTTCAACTATACAGAAAGGGCAGTATTTCACAAATTTTGACCTATTGATGTCAATTTCATTGTTAATTTAGAAATGATGAAAAATAGAGAAGGTATCATTTCACAAACCTCCCCTGCAAAATGGGAGACCCAAGGGGAGGTGGGTCTGACCAGATCAGGACTAATTCTTATTCATTTTTCCCCAACATTTTAATAAAAGAGAAAATACTAAAATCTGAGACTAAGGAGGCTTTTGTCCCAGCTCCTAGGAATAACCTTTGACCTTTAGATTTTCTCAAGTGATAGTGGTGTCTGGGTTATTTATGAAGGTCCCATATGACACTTCATATTTTATGCTAGTGAGGTGACATATCTATTTTATGCTAACAAAAAACTGGGTGAGGGCTGCTGTGAGTTGCTGAGACACTGAAGAATACACATAGAGATGGTCTGTGACAGTTAGCATTTACTGAAGAATGCTGTGGAGAAGGCCCAGAGACTTGGCAATATGGCCGAGTTCTTAGGCTGTGGTTGGCCTAAATCCATGCAATTACAAATAAGTAAACCTAAGTAAATTTTAGGTGTGAAAGTGTGGAACCATATAGCAATTGGAAAGTCAAAGAAACAGAAGTTAGAGTGAGGAAGTGTTGTAACCAGAGAATTTTCAAGTGGAAGACTAGATTTACGTTTGAGATGATGCCTTAATTTTTTAAATCGATGGCTCCTTTTAAACATATTGACATGAATTGCATTTTATTTAAGCTTCAAGCCTTTTTGTAACCTTACTTTATTCAGTCTCTGTTGGACCGTAAAGTACAAATTACTTCAGCAGTTTCTTCAACTGAGAGGTGTTTCCACATTTCTTGTGGAATTTTACTATCTCATTGCACTAATTGGAACAAATTCTAGTGGTTTCCTTAAAAGGACTCAAATCATCTGCCATCAGTTATTGGAGAACTCTATGTCAAAAATTGCCAATTATTGTACAGGGAAATAGGGCCAAAGTCAATGATAGTTTATGGATAACCATAAGATCATTCATGTATCTTTTTACACAGATATATGCTCAGAAATTTTATGAGACTGACCTTTTTGAAAAAGCAACTCTAAAGGAGGCAAGAAAAATAAGGTCTACCAGTCTTTGGTTGGGCATCATTGCATAATTGATTATTTAATATATCAAACGTATTTCCTTTATATAGCAGGCCCAAATACCCATCAGAAATTTCATGTGATCTACAGGAATGTGGATACTTGTAACACCAGGGACACTCAAGAGAAGGTAAAAACGTGCTTTCAAACTTTACACCTCAAAAAAGAGTTTTTTGAAATTAGCATTCAAAATAATGATGTGCACTGAGAAAGGATCACAATATTTTACTTTTAAAATAATTATTATCATGTATGGAAGTTTAAAAATATTTAATATGAATTATACAGAATCATTCTTTTTGTCTAAGGGAGTTAAACATTCAGGCTTACTGGAGCTTTCTCAATCAACATTGCATGGAATTTCTTCCTTGAAAATCATTTTTTAGACTTCTCAATATGCTCATTCTTAGAATTGTCCTTTAATCATAAGGCTTATTAGTGATTACTGTGTTTTAGAGACACTTTAAAATCTTTGTGCTCGCTTCGGCAGCACATATACTAAAATCTTCGGGTGTTGATAGTTACCCTTACAAATTCTATTTATGCTCCTATTGCTTTTCATTTAGAGGTTGATATCCTTTTCTCCCTGTTAGAACCCCTTTCCTGTTTGTTCAGTTTATCTTGTTGAAATTAATAACAACATAAATAATACCACAAAAATTAAACCACAGAATATCTGAAAAATATATGGTAGTAGAATACTAGTGTCCCTTAAAGTCCATAGTTTGAAATCCTACCCCCTATTGGGATGATAATTAAAAGGCAAAGCCTTAGGGAAGTAATGAGATCATGAGAGTAGAGTTCTCACAAATGGTGTTAATCTCTATATAAAAGGATCATCTGCAACTCCTTTTCTGTTAGGTAAGCATACAATAAGAAATAATATGACCTTAGCAGTTTGGAAGCCCAAAGAGCATTCACCGCAACCTGAACATGCAAGTGCTTTGACTTCAGACTTCCAGGCTCTTAAACTTTGAGAGTTAAGTTGTTATTGTTTCTAAGTTATTCAATCTACAATATATACATATATATATATATATATATATATATATATATATGTAGAGAGAGAGAGAGAGAGAGGGAAGGACAGTGAGAGAGACAGAGAGAAACAATTTTTATTTAGTTTCCATGTGGCCTTTGTTGCTCCCAGACTTTGTTGTGTATGTGGTGCTGGGGTTCGAATTCACTCGCTGGTGCATGCCAGGCAAGCCATAGCGGAGCCACCGCTGCAGCCCTATAATACATTTTAATATCAGCTCAAACTAAGACATACATATTGTTCAGGTGCAGGGTATACAGCTCAGTCAGCAGAGCACTTGATACCATGTACAGGACCCTGGGTTTACTCCTTAGCACCACCAAAAAAAAGAAAAAAAAAAAAAAAGAAAAAACTGTTCTCAGCACAAATGATATATGTAGGGTATCAAATTGCATGAGCAAAGTTAATGAAGATTAAGGATGACTCTTTTCCTCCTTTTTCATCCAAGAATTCCCTCCACTACAAATCTCATTGTTGAAAATCTTTGAAATTTTCATTCCTGAGGATGAGAAAAATTACCTAACTTTATGTTCTAGAAATAATTTCTATTATTGAATATTTTTGCATAATGATATCCTGAGGGAAAATATACTTTTCTAAGACCCTTATTGCTCTCATTTCAATTTTGTTTGGTTCCTACACAAAACAAATACCAAATGGGAAAGAATTCCACTTAATAGCCCTGCATTTTATATACAATATGTTTTTCTTTTGCTACTTTATTTGGAAATGTTATGAAATGTATAAAGATTATTGGTTATAAGAGATAAAAATATTGAGTTTTATATCATCATTGTGATTTAAACATTCATTTTTTCTTTAAATGTCAAAACTCCCTTTTTTAACAATAAACACTTCCTTTCTTAATTTTCCTCTAATCCATCTGTTAAAATATTTTCATAACATACCTCTTGAAATAATTTTCTTTAAAAATCATACTTTGTAATAATTTCTTTTTTAGTAGTCATACTTTTAGAATATGAGAATGCCAAACTATTTTATATAAAGTTTTTTTGTTTTAAACACATTTGATTAATAAAGAAAATAAAAAGAGAGTTGTTTCATTATTGTATTTATTTTGAGGTAATTTTTATAGCACCAAAGCAAGTTTCTTCTTTAATACCATATAAACTTATATAAAAATCAATTTAATTATGAAAATTAATCTGAATAATTATATAATACTAAGAACTATATGGGGAGCTATTCCATTTGAAGGTCTTTAGCCAAATAAACTTAATTAAATAAATTTAAAATTACCTGTTTACATTTAATTATTATGCTACAAATATAAACTTAGGTTCATTATGGCAATTTTTTTTATTTACAATGGATTCTGGTAACTTTGTATAGAAATAGCCACCTTTTTAAAATGCATTAATCATCTTAATTAATTTGTTTTAATTTCATGACATTATTCTTACTGAAAATGAGCATTAGAAAATTAAAATTTACATTATAGAGGACAGTATTATCTTTAACTCTTTGTTGAATTCAAAATTTTACACTTTGCATAATAATGTGAGGAATATCAATTGTGCTATTTTTTCAAAATGAATTCATTTTACTGTACAGATATATTTTGCTAACCACTTTTTCCACTAGTCATTTTTCTTAAATCACTTCAACATGATTTCATTGGTCAGGCCTATCATTACATTGTATAGAATCTAAGGTATTCTTAAATTAATGACAGCAAATTATTTCTATTTAATATATATCATGTAATACTGATTCACAATTATTAGAGAAGTCAATAATAATAATAAAACAGTTTTATTATTAATTATACCTACTAATTTGGCAAATGTTTTTTCTGGAAGTGTATGAAATAGGGGAAAAAGTTAAAAGTTATTTTCTCATTAAAGTGGCGGGCAAAATAATGATTTTTTTCTGACAAAGAACTCAATGCCCAACTTTCTTCATAATGCTACTTTAAACATTTAATTAACTCTAAACAAAGCATTGAAATTACATATATTTAACATAAATAAATTCCTTTACATCTTTACTTAAATATTACCTTCTATGTGAGTCAGTTCATGGCAAATTCTGACATATTTTTTAATCTTTTAGCCACTTCTTTCCACCTTTTTTTATTTGTTCAACATAGTCTTACATATTGGAGAGAAATTTTGTTACATTTTCATGCACACACGGATATTGACATAGTGAGATAGTAATTTAACACTGATCCTAGTCCAGGGTCTACCCCCCTTCATCCATTCTCTGAATTCACGTCTCCACCCATACTATAATTTGAAATGAATATATACATGTATATTAAGTTTTGACATTTCTAGTTTCTATGCCTGCCTGTGTATAGTGGGGCTTCTAATGGGAGTTGACTATTCCCAGTTGTATTTATAATCCCCCTTATCCCTCCCTTCCTTAATTACCTCCCTCCCTTCTTCCCCCACCTTCATAGGTATGGTGCCCCCAGCTTATGTGAAATTTCAACTATGGTGAGTTTATTACTTAAACCCAGCTAGCTTTCATCCTGTCTTAGATTTTACTCTAGAAAACATTTGGTCCTTAAGTCTCTACATTTGGGATATTTCACTCAGCATAATTTTTTCCATTCCCATCCATTTGGCTGCAAATGCCATGATATCATCCTCTCTAACAGCAGAGTAGAACTTTATTGTGTATACATATCTATATAGATACACCACAATTTTTTAATTCATTTATCCAGCAAGGGGCATCTGGGTTGATTCCATAGTTTAGCTGTTATAAACTGAGCTTTTTGGTCACTTTTTTATTTAGACTCTTTCCAATTAAATAAAATATCTGAGAAAATAAGATATTTTGACTATTTTGTTCCTTGATGTTTTCCCAGAATGGAAGCCTATAATAACTAGAATATACTAAGTTATACTAATTTTAATAACCTGGTATGTTCCAGATATGAGCTGTCCCTCAAAAGTTCATGTGAAAAAATTTTAAGAGTGAAATGATTGGGTTATGATAACTTTAACTGGATCAGTGCATGAATCTACTGATGTGTATTATTAGGTGGTGACTGTAGGCAGGTAGGATGTGGCTGGGGATAGTGGGTCACTGGGGGTGTGCCCTTGCATTTTATATTATATCACTTCATGACCCTTTGAATAATACTTCAGTCTTGATTTTTACTTTGAGATTAGTATTTTCTGAAATAATTTTGTTTCTTTCTTTTTGTTGCACAAGATATACTTTGCATTCAACAATACTCTTTCTGACAGGATTTTGTCATTTGTTAATATTGGCTGCCTTATAAAAATGGTATTTTGTCACCTTACTTTTTGCAATGTAGTAATCTAATATATTTGTAGAGTCTTGTTCTAAAAAAAAGACATAGCAACACATAAGCTAAGTGAATTGTATATATACATCAGTGAGGAGGGGCGAAGGGGTAGGTTGGGGAAAGGAGAGGGAGGGAGAATAAGGAGGGATCTAGGGGGTAATTCTGCTTTAAGAATATATGCATATCATTGTTACTTTACATTCATTTATGATTATACAATAACTCATTTTCTTAATAAAAAAAGAAAAGATAAAGCTTTTATCTTAACCATTCTTATTTGATTACTTGGATATTTTACTAAGTAGCTTTTTGACAGAGTCCATCATTACTTTTTCATTTCTAGAAATTATAATTTAGATTTATATTTATAATACATAAATTATAAAAGTAAATAAGAACTATATTTCCCTGGCACAGATATTTCTCTTTCCCTCCTCCTTTAAGATGACTCTTTGAACATTTTGAATCCTGCTCTTTCATCCTCCTCTCTACCCTCATCTACTATATTTTGCTGAGATAAATTACACTGACACACCACATAATGACATTTTGGTTAATGATGATCTCATAAGATTGTAACAGCTGAAAATTTCCTGTCACCTAACAATGGTATAGCCATTGTATTATCATAGAATAGCACACTAGTCACATGTTTGTGGTGATACTACTGCAAGCAAACCAGCTGTGTGGCCAGTGGTACAGAATAATTTACAGTACGTAATACCTGGTCATAAAAATAAACACCTGAGTTACTGTTTTATGTATTTATTGTTACTCTAGGACATACTCCATCTAAGTTATAATGATATCCACCATAAAATACATATCAGTTATGCCAGCAGCATCTTCTCATGTTTCATGTTTATCGTTTGTCTTGATTCCATCATTTAACTTGGGCTTAATCACATGTTTTTTCAAGGACTCTAAACATAAAAAATATACAGCTGACATTGCCAGATCAAGAAATTATACTATGGAAATGGAGAAAATCATGCTGAGTGAAATTAGCCAAACCCAGAAACTCCAGAGCCAAATGTTCTCTTTCATATGTGGAAGGCTAGAACACAATATAGGAAAAAGACAACAGTAAGTTTAGACAATAGATGCATCAAACACGGATTACCAATCAAACTAGAGGTAACCTCTCAGACTAGGCGGTGTTATGGTTTGAATATGAGATGTCCCCCAAAAGTTCATGTGTGACAATTGCTGAAGGTTGGGGTGAAATGATTGCGTTAGAAAAGCCTTAACCCAATCAGTGAGTTATTCTCCTTATAGGGATTAACTGACCACTGTAGGCTTGAAATTGGTACCAAGGAGTGGGGGGATCATTGATGTGACTAACCTGACCAGGTGGTTTGGAAGTTTTGCAGCTTTTTGCAATTTGTGGGAGGAATTTTGAGATACAATCTGGAAATGCTCTTGACTGTTGTAAGTGAAGCCTAATGGATGATTCTGGTGTGAGCAAAGAAGACTAGAATGCCAATAGGATTATGCTAAGTAAAGACAGAGCTCAAGAGGTTTCAGAGGAGAACAACATCTCTATTGGAAATTGGACTAGAAGCCATTCCTGTTATGTTCTGGCTAAGAAATTGACTGCATTTTGCCATCCAGAGACTTCCTCTGAGTCTGATTTTAAATACAAAGTACTTAATCAGCAGGAAGAATTTCCAGGCAGCATAGTATTCAGGAGGTAGCCTGGGTTTTCCTGGTGGCTTTTAACCAAATTTATGGTGATATTCAGGACCAGAAAGCAGAGGAGAAAGAGTTGATAAACTTGGACTTGAAAGGTGGAAGTATCACTGGGGCTAAGGAAATGGCTGTCAAAGTCATGACCACCATTAAAGAAGTAAAGATTTTGTGCAGAGGCAAAAATGAAAGACGGCTGGGGGTATCTCAGAAATTGACAAGACCACATCCATCTCAAGCGCAAAGGAGTAAAAATTCCTTTGAGAAAAAGTAGGGCACCCTGCTTGCACAGAGGTGCCTACGAAGGTTTTTCAGTATGCTCAAATGCTCAGTACTCAGAGGCTGCAGCAGCCAGGGTCCCTGGAGGCTTGGCTTCTGCTTGAGATGGTAGCAGACCTTTCTGTCAACCATGTGGTGCTGGTTCTGCAGGATCGCAGGATGCTGGAGTTAGGGGGTCATGGAGGCTTCCATTGAGATTTCAGAGGAAGGCCTGGGAAGCCAGGCAAAGTACCCCAGGGTCAGAGTCCCAGTAGGAGCCCTTGAGAGGGGAATGTGTGGAGAGGTGTATGATGGCGAGTTTTGTGAATGTTGGGTTCGTGTCCTCTTGGAGTTGAAGAATGAAACTGAGGGACACTGAGGCAAGCAGAAAACAGAGTTTATTTAAGAAAGAATAGAAAGAAAAGATGTCTCAAGGATAATAGAATATTGGAGCTAAGAACTTAAAAAGGGGATGTGACTTACCTTTTTAAGATTCTCTTCCCTTGATTAATTACTGCCTTCCCTCCCCCATGCTTAGGAGTATGAACATGAAATTGTGGTCTGATCTAGTCTTTAGTTCTAGGCCCATAAAAGTCACCTTCTGGACCACCCTTGTTAGCAAAGGGAGATGTGAAACTGAAAAGCACCTATGCTTATTTAGGGCAGTGGATGTCCTTTGTGCCCTCAGGAAAAAAAAAATGACCATCAGCTAATTTACTCGCTATTAATCTGCATCATTTTGCTTATACTGACTGCCTAGTTTGTTATGCCTCATGAGGAGGAAGCTGAAGTTGCAGTGGAGACCTCCAAAATTAAGAAATGCCAGTACTTTGGAACAACTGCCAAGGAAAATTGCAGACAGGCCATGTGAACTGCAACCAGCAAGGCCACAGGGGCAGAGCTCCACAAGCCTTTTGTAGAAAACAACAGGATGCCATGTGCTCCAGATGCCAGAAATGGAACTACAGGACTTATTTGCTCAGCTGTATTTCAGACCAATTTTGGTCCCATGCCTTCTTTATATGCCCCTATTTGTCTGAATGGACACATATTTTCTATGTGCCTTTATTTATTGGACATATTTGTTTTTCATAGGAATTCTTGTTTAGAGTTTGCCTTGACTCTCAGGAGAATTTGGACTAGGACTTTTGGGCAATCTTGGAACAGTTGAGACAATGGGGACTCTTGAAAATGGGCTAATGTATTTTGCATTGTCATATTGATGGACTTTGGGAGGCAAGGAGCAAAATGCTATGGTTTGAATGTGAGTTGTCTTCCCAGAAGCTCATGCATAACGATTCAGTAAGGCTGAGGTGAAATGGTTGGGTTATAAAAGACTTAACCCAATCATAATCCCTCACAGTGATTAACTGGCAACTGTAGGCTGGTAGGGTGTGACTGGAGGAAATGGGTAATTGGGGGTATGCCTTTTGGAGGAGTTTATATTCTGTATCTGGGATGGAGCTTCTCCCTCTGCTCTGTTTCCCAGTGTGACTCTCTGAGCTCTCTGGTCTCTGGAGCCATGGAGTTGGCCTCCTCTGGACATGGACCTCTGAAACTGTGATCCCCTAAATAAACCTTTTCCTCTTAACATTATTCTTGTCAGGTCACTTAGTCACAGCAATGGAAAAGCTGACTAAAATAAGGAATATGGAGAAGAGGGGGAGGGGGATAAAGGAAGGGGGGAGAAGATGGAGGGATGGGGAGAGGATAGGGAGGGTAAAGGGGGATATATGATACGTGCATGTATGAAAGTGTAACAACAAACCACTTCAATATGTAAAACCATAGTGAAAAAATTGTATTAAAATTATATTAGAAATAAAATTTAAAAAGTGATTAAAGACTGGGAAGATGGAAAATGAATGAATGTTGTTGCTCTCCAATTAGGCATATCTAATTCTACCATAGCTAATACCAGGCAAGGTAAACTTACAGAGTGATCAAAGTAGCAAAGAAGCTGCTTCACTGAAGGCAGTAGAACTGATGAAAAAAATAAAAATGTCTGTTTCAGATATGCAAAAAATTCTAAAGACATCGGTTGAAAACCAGACACAAATGTTTATCCTTTTAGCATCCTGATAATCACAGCCAAATCAAAACTGTGATGCTGCATCTAACTACAGTGTTGGATTTACTGCTAACTCTGGGTGGTTTCAACAAGTTTAGAATCATTATCCATCACATAATGTGAAAGTGAGCAGTGGGTGTACAAACGGTAATGTGAAGAACTTTTGAAAATTCTAAATGAGCTGATTGTGAAGAAAAATTGTCAAAACAAATCTTCAATATGGGTGAAACTTCTTTATTCTGGATAGTTCTGTCTAAATGGACTTTCCTCCACAAAAAGGCCAAGTCAATGCTGCGTTTCAAGGCTTTTAAGAACAGGGTAATAGTTGTGCTTTAGGGAAATATTTCAGGCTACAAATTAAAATTCTTTGTGATCTGCCACAGTAAGACCTCAAGAGGCTTCAAGCATTTCAATAAGCCCATGCTGCCAATGTAGGAGCAAATAGAAACCATGGATGAGTGAGATCCTTTCATGAGATGCCTTTAGAATTACTGCTTCAACAAAATAGAGAAGTACTATTTGGAGAATGTATCAGACCATATTCCATTCCTGTAATGGAATACCTGGGGCTGGCTACTTGAAGATAATAAAAAGAAGTTGACAGCTTATAGTTTTGGATTTTCCAGAGCATAGAGTCAAAATCTGCTTGATTCTAGATCCCTTGGCTACATCATATCATGATGCTGGCATCCTGGTGGGAGTGCCAGTGAAAGAGATCACATGGTGAGACAGGAAGTTAGGGAGGATGGAGAGCTGGGTGTGCTATTCCTTATAAACTCAATTTCTTTTTTGTTCTACTTGCACAGTTACATGTAGCATGTGTTTTGTCTCTCTGGGAATTGAGGCATGGAGAACTGGCATCAGATATTGTTCTATGTTCTGTTTTTTTTTTTCTTTATAAAGAGAGAAGGACAATGAGAGTGAGAGAGAGAGAGACAGACAGAGAAAGAGAGAGAGAGAGAGAGAGAATCAACCCTTACTGAGTTTTTCACATGGCCTTCGTTGCTCTGACACTCAGTTGTGCATGTGGGTTGCAGGGGTTTGAACCCGTGTACTTGCACATGCCAGGCAAGCACTATAACCACCGAGCCACTGCTCCAGCCCCCTATGTTCTGTTTTTGCTGACTGTATCTCTTATCTAGGATCTTGTACTCTGTCCATATGTGTATACAAAATTGTAGCAAGCTTCTTGTATATGACAACTTGTAATAAGAGTAATATCAGACCCTTCACAGTTTCTGACATAAAACTCTTCCTTTTTAAAAAAGAAAAAATATCCCCAGAAACATTTTTTTTTTAAATCCACTTCAGTTTAACCACCTATGTATCAAGTTTCAGTTGGGCATAGTGGTGCATGACTGTAATCCCAGAGACTGGGAAAGCTGAGGCAGGAGAATCACAAGCTTATAGCAGTCTCAGCAACTTAGTAAAACCCTAAGCAACTTAGCAAGAACCTGTCTCAAAATAAAAAATATAAACTATGAGTTCGCTAGTATTGAGATATCTTCTCTACTTTGATAGTTCTAAATATTTAATTGGGCATTGATGCCATATATACTATACAGATGATATACAAACTGAACGTATGCATTCTGAAAATTTTTTCTGTCCCTGAGGGATTGGTTATCATGGTTATAAAGGACCCTTAGGTTGCTTTTCTTTTTCTCTTTCCCTCTACTTGCCCCCCACCCAAAATTTTACTCTATGTCTGTGTCAAATGTGAAATGTCTTTTTTCACTTAATATATATATATTTTTTAGAAAAGTACACATTGTTTAAGGAAAAACAACAGAGGCATTTGACAGCTAAAGTAATATTCTTACTTTAAAATAAGCAGCTTTCCACATTGGTAAGAATGCTGGAATACTTCTCACTTCAGGTGTTATTTGATGAACAAGTTCATATATCATTACCCTTTGTCCCTTTTTCCAAGCAGGCTTCTTCTTGGCGTGTGAAGTGTGCTTCAATTGTCAGTCATATTTATTGGTGAAAGTAGAAAGCTTACACCATTTAGAGAAAGGTAAATGGTCTGCACTACATCTTCTAAGATGAGCAAAATTATAGTCTTACTGTTAAAGGCTCTTCAAAGCTCCTCATGGTTTCTTAGCTCGGATGGTTTAGTATGCTCACATGTGGATCAGTTACTGTGAGGACAGTGATGAAATGTCGTACTGGAGATGTTGAGTACACCAAGTGTTGGGAGTCAGGTGAGATGTCTTCAAAACATTGACTGCTACCATACAATAGGGGGAAAGAGTAATCTACCTCAACATACTTGAGAAGTAAGGGTATTTTTAACAGAAGATGAGAGACAACAGATGGTGAAGGACAGTTGCCCAATATCCACTACAACAGGCAGATAGGTAGAGTAATACATCTATTCCTTCACAGAAAGCGTTTTATAAATCTATCTTCTCTTAGATAATGTTGAATGTGCTTTATCCTCAAAATATTAGAACTTCACTTGTGTCTATCTATACATGTGCCTTTTTAAAAAGAAATAATAACAAATTTTACTGGCATTTTGGAGAATTTAAGAAAAACATTTTGAAGCATAGAAAAAAGTTAAATTGCATCATTACAGAAACATTGCTCATTTCCCTTTTATCTACCTCTTCCCTGTCAATGATAAAAAATAAAATGTACTAAAAGAGCATCCTTTTAAATTATTACACATTAAGAAATTAACATAAAATGGGAAAGTGTCAGGTGAAATATATTACATATATGTCCTGAAAGATGTATTTGTAAATAATCTATTAGGAAGAAAACATGTTATTGTAAAGCACAATATGCAAATAGAAATATATATTTCATAAGTTCAAATGATATATTGGTTAAACAGAGGGAAAATATTAATAGGAATTTTGTCAGTCATAGAAAACATTTTTTTAAAATAAAAATGTATCTGATAGCATATATTTCAAAAATGAACATCAAATTCATTTGAGCAGAGTTAATTTCCATACATGAGCAAACAAATGGTTTATTGATTTGTAATAAAGCAAATAATTCAGAAATGGCAAATGATATCAAGATTAAAAGACTTGTTGAATCAATACTGTCTTGTTCAATTGTAATATTAATTATAACAGGTCTACAATTTAATATTTGTCATTATTTCAGATTGTTGGAATTTTCTAATTGATGAAAGCAGTGTAACATTAAAGTGGAAAATGGTAAGAAAGTAGGAAAGACATGCTTATTATCAAGGTTTCTAATAATCAGTTTTAGGTGCTTTAAGTATTTTGAGGGAATAAACCAACAGACAATAGAATAGAGGCAAATCTACAATTATAAAAACTAGGAAAAAACAATAAAAACTAGGTTAAAACTTGTTTTTTTCCAACGCATGTTTGTTAAGTAGAACTTGACCTAGACAATGTGATTTTTCAAACTTATCACCCATCTTAGAACAAGACTCACCTAACCCTAAACCCCTGACCCACCTATCCCTAAACCCTGGATCCACCTACAATACTCCACAACCATGCAAAAAAAAACCCCACTAAACACTCCATCAGAAGAAACGACCCTTCCTTGGCAACTCCCTAGAAATGCTCTAATTTTCTTTTCCCTTAGTCCTCTGTCTATACCCATCTGGAAGCAGAAGATGGGTCCCAGATTCTGCTGGGTATCCCCTCCACAGTTTTCTCCCAATAAACCTGTGTTACTATTAAGCTATCGACACTCTCCTCTCAAATTATTTCCTTCATTCACTTTGACCTTGAAATATTATACTAAAATAAACTTAAATTGAGCCATCTCTGCATAACAATTGCATAAAAGTATAAATATAAATTTTTGTTACATGTAAAATGCTTACTTAAATAATATGATTAACATTGGTTCTAAAATTGCAGAAATAGTTCTAACATACTTCCAAATGATTTTCTTAGTCATTACAGATTCTTGAGAAATAGATTTGCATCACACAGATGGTAAATTGATCACATTCATCACCATTTAAGCATCACATTTTGACAGCCATCAAAAATATGACCTCACATATGTTCATACTAAAATTTTTCACATGGTTAAGCCTATTATTATAATGTCATAAAAATTTCAGTATTTTATTCAACTGAAGAGAAACGTTGTCTTACCTAGATTATTAAGGTTGTCTTGGGGTCAAAATTTTACTAAATTTAAACTCTAATTTAAAATTATTATTTTTTCTATGAGGAAAGAAGTCATGAATTTAATGAGCATAACCAGAAGTGTGGAAAATAGAGACACTCGATGGTGCAACAAACAGTGTTTCCACTGCTGCAATGTTTCTGCAGTCTTCCCATAAAAAAGTTTCCTATTTCTTAGAAAATCAAGTGGTTATTGGATGAATAATTGGGTTAAATTTTAACAAAAATAATTATTTTTCTTAAAAATAATAAGTGAATTTCTGACACTTGAATATTACATGAACATTTCTTTGATAAGACACTAAACTCATGTCTGAAATACTATGAATATAATGAACTCATGAAGATTTTTGCTGTATACCTGCATATGAACTTTTTTATAAAAATGTCAAAAAATATTAAAGCAAAATTTGAAGCATGATCTTTTTCTTTTAGAAAAAGTTGTATGATTTAAGAACATAAAAAAAAACTTTGTAAAGTGAATGAATGGAAGTTATTATCAAAGTTATTCTCCTAATAATAGTTTGCAAAATTCAGACATTACAAACTTTAAGATAATTAAACATGATAGAGTAGCATCAGATTTTCTCTACAATATCTACCACACAAACTGTTCAAAGATTCTACTGATTGATCTGATAAGTGTAGTTAATACAAATATTTTCTTTAATTTGAAATTCACTTTTACTTTTATAATTTTAAATTTTTTAATGTTGGAAGAGTTTATGTTTTTATTATTTTAAATAAAAAACAATATTGAAAAATATATTGAAAAATAAATCATTTTATGACAAAATCAGATATAAATTAGGATACATTAAATTTATATGAAAGAAAGGGAATATTGAATTCACAAATTAAAAAGTAGGTTATCATGTATGTGGTGCTGGGGTTTGAATTCAGGTACTCGAACATGCAAGGCAAGCACAGTAACTGCTGAGCCACCGCTCCAGCCCTTAATTTTTTAAAAAATTTTTAAAATATGTGTAGTATTTCACTAAAAACTCATGAAAATTGAAGACACTATTAGAAATACAATAAATGTGTTTAATGTTCAACCTTTCATTTCATTCTGTTACTGAAAGCTTGGACCTTGTCCCCAGTGCCAATCCAATAATGAGGACAGGGTTTTCAGAAAAAGGGAAAAGAAGGTTTATTGTTTTCCTAACAAAGGAGAAAACAGAGGGGACTCCTGTCCCAGAGGCTGATTCTGCCTGTCAAGTGGAACAGGGGATTTTTAAAGGTTACGTATCATGCATTCTCTGTCCAGAGTTGTCATTCACTTGTTAATTTGTTGGAAAGTCATTTCTGAGATCTGCTAGTAAGCTCTCCAAAGTCTGAACTACTTTGTTCTTGGGGTGGGTGTGTGCTCAAGGACAGAGAGCTCTATCTAGAAAGGGGAACCCAGGTAATCCTGTTTCCCATGAGATTAAACAGGGAAAGAGATTAGTGAGGAGGAGGAAAGGGGAAGAGAAAGAAACATGTCATTTTAAAATTTTGTGTAAATGGCAGAGAAGGAGGGCCCTATTCAAAGCCTAAAGTGGACCACTGCTATAATTCCATTGTGCTAAGAATTGCAAATTTTACTTATTTTTAATTTTAATGGTTATTTCAAATCTTTTGAGTGTTGTTAGGTAGACACAAAATCCAAAAAGATGCATTGTCGGGCTTTTTCAGACTAAGGGCATTATACATTTTTTATATAATTTAAACTGTTGCAATATTAATTTTCACATTCTCTAAGAGATATTTTTTTATCTTATTATAAATGAAAAGGTAATACAGAGAGGTTAAATAATTTGCTAGGAATGAGATAAATGGAGATTGAGTTCAGCTACACATTGAGTTTATTGGACAGGAATAGGTTTATGGAATATCATAACTTTAAATCCCTGTTTTCCTTAGGGAAATTCATTACAAGGAGGAAAATCATTAGATTCACTAAAAAGAAGACCTAAGCAATCAATATTTGACCTTTATGAAAAATGAGAACATATGAATTAATATAAAATTTGCATGTCTTTGTGTACGATGTATCTTATGGTTCTTCATAGAAGTAAATGTAGTGAAAAATTTTTCCTTGTTCAATACAAAGTCATATCTAGCTAATATTTTCTCACAAAAACTCACTTTTGAAGTTTCACATATTATTCATGAATACCACTAATTTAAATATTGCATTAACTCAGAAAACTTGCAGTAGCTCTTCCAAACCTGTTATAGCTCATTGAATGGTAAATGGGGCAAGGGTAGCTCTTAATTAAATTCATATGTAGTGACTCTTTGCTAAATTAGTAACAAATGAGAATATCAAGATTTTTTTTAGTTCTGAAAAACACAGCTATTTTCTCTAAGCATTGTGTATCTTATGAAAGTAATTATAATAATTAAAATCATTTGAAAATGAACTACATAAAAAAGGTTCACAATTGACCAGAAAAACTCAAAAATTCTGTACACTAGTATTATTCATTAATGGACTCATTATGTCTACATTCCCAATCTTTTTTTTCTTTATGGCCATGATTATGAAGCAATTTTGCCTAAACATTTATATTAAAATGAATAAAAATTCAGATTTTTTAAACTACTGATATATATATTATTTTAGTGTATTTTGTAGGATAGTAATGCCTTTTAATATTTTATAAAATAAAGTAATGATTATACTATACTATTTATACTATGAAATAATGATGTAAAATATCTTATGGAATGACACATAAACTATTCATTTTATTTAGAACCTGGTTATATTTCTCTATTTACTTTTCTCTGTATATTTACATTAATGCCAGACTAACTACTTTGCACTCAACTATTATTATTTTACCAATATGATAGTAACTGGCCATAATCTTATATTCTTTATAGAATAACATATTTATGATAATTGCTATTTTTTATTTCTGAAGAAATAATATAAAGTACATAAAAACAGATATTATTTTATTCCTTTTTCTACATCTAGGGCTTAGAATGAAGTCTCACATCTAATTGGTTTTTAATTAATGTTTTCTGAGTGAGTTCACAAGGGATACTGCCATTCATTTATTTCTCCTTGGAAAAGTACTCTTTTAGGCACTGGGAAAAGAGCAGGCAAAAATAATATGAAATTTTTTTTGCTATGGATTTTACATCCTTAAAGAGCTAGACAAATTTCTTACTGAAAGTCACTTGATGTACAATATATCACTGGGAGATTAATAACACAATAAAGCTAAGCAGAGTACAGGAATAGATAAGGAGAAAAGATGTTTCCACAATACTTAAGGTAGTATGTCATAAAATATGTCAATTAGACTGTAAACCCTTAAGAGAAAAAAATATACAATAATTGATCTGATTGGAATATTTTTGTCCCCTTAAAAATTTATGTGTTAGACACTTAATCCTGAGAGTAAAATTACTGAGAGATGGGGCATAATGGGTGGTGCTAAAAGTCCCAAAGGCTTATGATTAGATTAACGCCACTGTAAAAAAGGTTTTCAGGTGAAGGTTCTCTTGCCTTCACTCTTCTGCTGTGTGAGAAGATTGTTCCTCTTCTCTTGGATAGGAGACTGGATTCTTATCAGACACCAAACCTGCCAGTGCAGTTGATCCTGAACATCAAAATCTCCAGAATTATGACAAATATATTTCTGCTCTTTATAAGTCTTCAAACTTCATGAATTCTGTAATAGCAGCACAAAAATGGACTAAGACAACACAAAACCACTTCATCTTGAAAAGTCTTGCATATTCACCTTGCAGGAGTTTTAAATTTTTTTTTCATAGAAACATATTACAAATTCTTATTCATTCTATTCTGAGAGGTAGATAAAGTCCATAATACTTAAGTGCTACACTATTATTAAACTACTAATAAAATTATTAAAATTTTGTGTAGACTCTGTTTTTGGTCCAATAGGCACTCAAGACAGCACCAAGGACCCTGTCAGGAGCCACCCCTACCACCCAGAACACAGGCCTAGGACTCCAGTACAGAGCTGGCAGCTGCCCAGGACACTGTGAGGACCCCTGCCCTGAGCAGATCAGCCACAGTGCATATCTGCCAGGTCCAGACATATTGGACCCATTCCAGTCAATAAGGATCTCAGGTCCCATTGCAGGAGGCAGGCAAGCCCATTCCAGCCCACCCCACACCTCTGAGACCCCAGGAATAGAGACACAATTCCACCACTGCACTTCAACAATTCAGTGGCCTGCCTACCGCCTCCAAAGGTTACAGATCTGCATCCTGAGCCTATATCAAAAACTTGTTGCAAAACAAAGCTCTGGAAAGAAGCAGCCTTCTGGAAAAAGGTAGTCATCAAAGAGTTGGTGTCTGACCCAATCCTTTGAACTGCAAAGAGACGCACCTGAAGACCAGCCTGGCTTCAGCACAGGGAACTTCAGTTTAAAGTTTCAGAAGAAACTCTTCAAAAATGAGGAATCACACTAAAAAAAGTTCTCCTAAAACTTGCAACTTCCCAAACAAGGAGCCCATGGACAGGCAGCAGTATGAAAAACCTAAAAAAAAGTTATCAACAATCTGATTACTAAAAGGAACAATGAACTAAAAGAAAATTTAATGAAGACACTAAGTGAGAAAACTCAAGTTGTGAAAAACTCTATTATCAAAGAAATAGACATCCTGAAAAAGGAAGTAACGGAGCTAAAATCTTTAGTCATATCGGAGGAAAAATGGAAGAAGAATTTAATAATAGACTAAATTCTAAAGAAAACAGAACCTCAGCTCTTGAAGAAAGAACTTCTAACAATGATAGGCTAATAATCACTAGTAGTCAGAGAAATGCAAGTCAAAACTTCATTAAGATTTCACCTCACTCCAGTCAGACTGGCAAAAATAAAGAATATAAACAATAAGAGATGTTAAGGAAGCTTTGGGGATGTAGGAACACTAGTACACTCTTTGAACTGCAGATTGATATCACTGCACTGGAAAGCAGTGTGGAGAATTCTCAAAAATTTAGGGTTGGATCCAACATGCAATCCAGCAATCCTCTTTGGGGTGTTTCATCAGAGGTGTTAGAATCAGCACATTACAGTGTCACAGCAAAATCTATGTTCATTGCAGCTCAATTTACAATAGCTAAACTATGGAATCAATCCATATGCCTATCACTGAATGAATGGAACTAAAAGCTTTGGCATACATATATACAATGGAGTTCTACTCAGCTATGGCACTTAAAGGTAAATGGATGGCAATGGAAAAGTTATGCTGAGTGAAATTAGCCAAACTCAGAAATTCCAAGGTCAAATAGTTTCCCTCATTTGTGGAGGCTAGAACAAAATTCAATTTTTGGTGAAAGGTCAAAGTTTGTACTAATCTCACTAAAGTCGAAGCAACACATAATCTAAGGGAACCATAGATATGTATGGGGGGTGAGAAGAGAAAGGAAGGAGGGGAAATGCAGGGATGATAGGGAGGGATCTATGGGGAGGGGATCAACAATGTAGCTTTCTCTTCACTCCCCTGAGAAACCAAATAATATTTATGCAACCATTTAATTTAGGGAAATGCACAATAATGTCTATCTATCTATCTATCTATTTATCTAGACAAAACATATCTGTTATGGGGGAAATATAGAAGAGTCAAGAGACTGGGGTGTGGATTATGTAGGGGTGATTCTGGATTGGGATCAGGGGTATATCATATTGTTACTACACATACATTCATTATTGTACAACAAGACAATGCCTCAATAAAATTTAAATTTTTTTTCATTCTTTAAATATTCCACAAACAGATGTACTTATTAGGTATTATACTAAACACATGTGATATAAAACCAGCACATAGTTCTTTCCAAAAGAAGTTACCACCATTACTAATATTACTATTTTTAGTAAATAAACCTCTTCAATTGCTATTTCCTCAAAATTGAAGTCCGATAAATGTCCATTATTATTATATTAAAGTCAATATGGTTAAGAAAAAATAGTAAAACTGAAATATATTTAAAATGTAAACAAGCTTCCATTTCTGTTAATGACACAATAACCCTGTAGGACTGATTCTTCTACAGAAAGCAACTATAAAATGAAGGAATAATAAGGAATTACCAGAAAGAACAAGAATGAAACAAAAACAGGTAAATACATGTTGAAACTGCGTATTTGAATGAACAAATATGTATGCAGTTAGTTCTCTTTTTCATGACTTGACAGTAACTGCCAGTCACATTCCAGAGGGGATGTGCAGTGTTGGTTATATTAGCAAAAGCACTCAATCACTCTTACTTGAAAAGTCAGAACCACAAATTCAGGGAAACCGGTAGATAACTAGATGGATAACCTTAGCAAAGCTAAGACATCAAGTTTATCTATTTACATTTGGCAAATCCTTAATAAGGCATATATTAAATAGACAATAAAGCTCAGCTACAAATAATTGAAGTGAGATTGAAACAATTTTGCAAGAAACAGAGTTTATAGATAAAATTTAAAAAGTAAATAAAATTAATGATAACTTTATTCAACCTAAAAATGAAATCATAAAAACAGCTAGAAATATGGAATGACTCATAAGAAAGTTCAAAAAGATTAATAACATATTTCTTTTCAGAAAACATGGACATGCAACATGAATAGAGCAGCAGCTTTAGAATGCTAAGGAAAAAAATACCTTAGTAACCAGGAATAACATTTTAAAATGCTGAAAAAAATAAAATATAATAATATTCCTTTGGAAAGCAGTATGATAGTGTCTTATAAGGCTAAACATACATTTATCATAGGCTCTAGCAATCTTTCTGTTTAAGTTGACCCAAAATAATAACTTTCAAAGAGAAATTTTGCAAAGAATAAAAATGTTTATTTTAGCGTTTTTCTTTTTTTTTCAGGGCTGAGGACTGAACTTGGGGCCTTGCTTGTGCTAGGCAAGCGCTCTGCCACTGAGCTAAATCCTCAACCCTAGTGTTTTTCTTGAAAGAGAGTTTGACAGACTTCATACGTCCATCAACTGTTGAACTAAAAACTAATTTTATATCCTTACTATGATGCGGTGTTTAGCAATTTAGCAAAGTATAATATTGATGAATATATAACAGAGAAATATAAAATCATTATGTTAATTAAAAAAACACTACGTTCATGATTTGATTTTATGACATAAAAGTCTTGAAATGGAAAAATTCAGAGATAGAAATCAGATCAGTGGTTATCAGAGCCAAAAGTTGGGGGCAAGAGTCAACTGTAAAAGCAGAAAAGGGAGTGTTTTAAAGTTGATGTAAATACTCTATACCTTGATGTGCTGGTTGCAAGAACCAAAATTTCAAGTCACAAGCAGCGTATATATAATAATAGGAGCTTCTTTGCTTATAAACAACACAAATTAAAAAAATTAACAACAGAAATTTATTTCTCTCACTTTTAGAAGCTAAATGAGATTAGGTTCTGTCATGGTGGGGTTCTGTTTAGGGACCTTTTTCAGACTGCAAACTTCCTTCTTTTTCTTTCTTCCTTTTGGTAGAGGCTATAGAACTCTTTGGGGTCCCTTTATAAGAGCACTAATCACATTCATGAGAACTCTATCTTCATGACCTAATCACCATCACTTTGGAGGCTAGAGTTTCAACATATAAATTTTATGGTAACACAAAGCTTCAGTCCATTACAGATACACATAAACAGTCATTTCTCTAAACTGACAGTGCAAGTGTACGTAAATAAGGATGTATTCCCAAGTTGATGAAAATGGGATCCAGAAGCAACATTCCTATTTGGAATAGACCGTTCTTTCATGCTAAACTTTCAAAAAGAAACACTCATTGTTCCTTATTGCAAAAAAGACATGATTTTATATTGTGAACTTCAATATTGACAACATTTTAGAAAGTGGGGAGAATAGTAACCATGACCCAAGTTCTTTATCCTCCACAAAATTCTTATTCTCTTATATAACATTATATAAGAGAATGGCATTACATATGCATGTTGAGTAAGGTATTTTTCCCATTTTCTCTTCTTTATTAGACATTAAGATGTTCATTTTAAAATTAAATTTATTTTTAGACTAGTACAAAAATATTAAAATTGTAAATATTAATATGGTAACATTACACTTTGGTACATGGTGCAATATTTGGTACATGGTGCAATATTTAAATCAAGTTAAATATCTCTCCTCATTTATCATTTCTTTATAATGAAAACTTTAAAATTCTTTCTTCCAGCTTTTTGAAATGTATAGTAAATATTTGTAATCTATAGTCACTTTACTGTACAAGAGCATATGAGAACTATTTTTTCCTATCTGCCTTCAACTTAGTACCCATTAATGAACTCAAATAGGTTAAATTTTATGTAAATTATATATAAATAAAGCTGGCGGAAAATGTAACCAACTGTTCTTCTAGAATATAAGGACAAAGAAGGCAAGGAATATACCTAATTTAAATCTGAGTCTTCACTATCCTTGGCAGATACCAGGGAATCCAGAAATATTAGTTAAATGATGAAAAAATGGTCACAAGTTGCATTATTGCCTATCATTATAAAACATGTACATTTTATTACTATTTGTATGAATTGTTTAAGTTTATCTGAGATCATGCTTGTGTGATCAGATAAGTTTTTGTTTCCCACAAAGAAAAATGTATAAAATGTTACATAATTTGAAAACACTTTCTTGAAGTTTGTCATTTCTAAATTTTTGCCATAAGGCAAATATTTTAAAATTCTATGGCTTTTTGATTTGTAAAGAGTAGAAAAAATGTTCACTACAGTTGTGGTAGGAACAATGCTATATAGAATAACAACCATAAAGAACTTCTTTCTCAGGGCTTATTTCTTATTCTTTCTTTTGTATGTTTCTTGATTTATTGAAGACTTTTTCTTTTTTCCAGCTATAGTGAATCCAAAATAAAGATTAAAAGAAGTAAAACCTGTGTCTAACAAAATTTTAGGCTTTCAAGTGCCTGAAAGAAGAGGAAAGAGAGAAGCAAAGTGGTTGGATATACCGGTAAAAGAAAAAAATAATAGAAAAGGAGAAGGCCATATTTGCTTTGGAGCAAAGTGGAAGGGACTCTGGATAAACTATCATTGAACATGCTTATACTTTCCTATGATCTAAATGCGAAAATTCTCTCCAAAATCATACAGTGAAATAATCCACAAGGCAAGGATGTAGGAAATGGGGACTTTGTAAGGTTGGCTATTATCAGTGGAGCCCTCATAGGTTTGTGGCCTTATGAAAGAGGTCGAAGTAAGATCACTCACTCCTACCTTCCTGTGTAAACACAGTGACAAGACATTATTTGTAAAGATGCATGCCCTCACCTGATAGAAAGATGTCTAAAGTCTTGATCTTAGATTTCTCAGCCTCCAGAACTCTAGAAAATAAATTTAATTTTTTATAAGCAATATGGTTTATGTTACTTTTTATAATATAATGAATAGGTTAAAATATTCCTCTTGATTTTACCTGGGGCCAGCCTGCCCTTTAACAGTAGGAAAACATTCTTGTGCATATTTTCTCCCCTGACCCAACTCAATAGAAGTTAGGAAATTTATATACCATGAGGGGAGTGGTAGTCTGAGAAAAACCCTTATCCACTATACTAGGGACAGATTCACCTGGTCTGGGAGGAAATTGCTCATGAACATGCAAATTGTATGCCCTCTGCAACTGTTATTCTGTTACACTGAGAAGCCTCTCCCGTTTAAACAGATCCACTTAATATGGTTCCCCAGAAAAATGGGATTTGTGCCCCAACAGGCAGGAAGAAATACTCTGCTTGACATCCAGATGCCTCATTACAAGGAATTGACTAGTCATCTTGTGACTTTATCTTGAGGAAAAAAAAAAAACTTTTACCCATTATATCCATATGCTGCTCAGAAGCTTCTTGGCGGTCTAAAATTATTTTTGAACATTTCAGCTTCTTCAGCAGTAATTTGGCAGGGCTGGCAACCCCTGTTAACTAAGTCATTGCTCAAAAGGAACAACTCGTCTTTGCTGGGGTGTGCATCATTTGAGTCTGTTTGCCACTGTTGTTTCTCTGCTTTCCACATCTATGCCTTAGTGAATTCGGCTGTTTGTTGGTGCATCCTGATAGTATTTCTTTTGCCTTCATTTAAAATGAAAAACACCAGCTGTTCAGATGTCTTGCTTTACATCTGTCTTCTCAGCCTGCTCTGCTTTCTAAATTCACAATTCTATCAGCATCATTACTATTCTTTCCAAATACACTGGGTCACAATTTAGCATTGCTTTGACTTCTATTACTGCCTCATCTTCCATTAATCAAAAAATTTACCTATTTTTCTCTGTTAATAATTCTCAGGTTCATATTTTCCATTTATTTGTCCTTCCTCACAAGATTCTTTCTCTCTTTTTCTTTTGCATTCGTCAGATAGGCAATTTCTATATGGTTTCTAGATTAATACTCTTCAAACATTTCTTTCAGTACTTTTATTTCTTTGGTCAAAACCTCTTGCTACAACAGAATTGCCTAGCATATTGAATCCAAATGGCTCAATTTAACACCTAAGGCTTCAAATAACCTTAATTTACCTCTTTATTTCTCTCCTGGATTTGGCAAAACACATATCTACTTGTGTATCCAAATGTATATTTGTTTCTTGATTCTGGGAAACTTGGTCCAAAAGAGATACATATTTTTACCACATGCACTTTTAATTCATACACCTGTGTTTTAACAGATGCGTAGAGCTGATTCTTGTTATTTGCTTGTTATTGGCTTCTACAGAGTTGCTGTGAACACAACTATAGTATATTCATTTGTTACTTTGGGGGAAATTATACACATATATTTTTGTTTTTTATTCTGTGTATATATATATATGTATATATATACATACGTGTGTATATATATATACATATATATATATATGCTTGTGGCTATACACAGATTATAGGTAGATTAATATCTTAAATCCTGAAAATAAGCTGGCAAGTTCTGTTCATTGTATTATATAAAAGAAAAAATTGTCGATCAGGAAAAAATGTGGACTTGGCTGCAGCTACCCACTAAGATGCAGAGTTGGGATTCAAATCTCAATCTTCTCCAACTGGTGCCAGAGCTGGAGGTTTTGCATTTCCCCGCACGCTTCCTCATTGTCTCTTATTTTCACTGTAATATATGTGATTTAAGAAAGCAGGGATGTCTGTGTTTGACTTCTGCTTAAACAATATACCTAGAGCCATTCAAACTGTTTGCTGGTGTGCATGTGTCTGCAAATGATCATGGAAGCACCATGAGTATTGATTTTGGGATTACAAATGGATTTTACAGAGTAAGAATCTACTACTAATAAGGATCCACAGTATATACCTTCTGTGTGAACTCTTAATTTCTCTTTCAGAAAAAGAAATCATGCAATTTTAAATAATTTCATCATTTCTTTTGGCAATTGAAATTAAAAACCATGCCATGTATCTGTCTGTGCATATAAACACACAATAAAGATATTTATTATTAAAGTTACATAGTCTGCCAGATAGTTGTATAATCCTTTGCACAATACTCATTCATATGACCTCAAAATAAAATGTAAGTTTAAATGTATATAGACAATTTAAATGATTTTTTTTTAAATAAAGAGGGACAGTGAGAGAAAGAGAAAATTGATTTTATTTAGTTTTTCATGTGGCTTTCATTGCTCCAACTCTTCATTGTGTACATGGTGCTGGGGTTTGAACCAGCATTCTTGCACATGCCAGGCAAGCACCGTAACAACTGATCCACTGCTTCAGCCCCTCCCTCAATTTAAGTATTTATCTTTAGTCTTAGAATTTAATGTTTAAGATGAGTATTTTATATTTTTTAAAATTCTTTGTAGAAGAATTTTGTAACATGTGCGTTGGTAATTATAATGATTTATACTATTTATTAAATGTCTTCCATATGACCAGACATTATGTTCAGTACTTTTTAACACTCATAAAAATCTCCAAAGTTCTGTTTTTATTTGTGCTTGTTATACAAATAATGGTTTTCATTGAGTCATAATTGTGCCCACACAGGATATATTTTGATCATTTACATTCACCCATTATCTATTCTGACCCGTCTTTCCTCCCTCCCCAGATCCCCTCTCTCTACATTAGTGCTCTTCATTATTACTCATATCACCATATTCTTCTTCTTTTCTTTCTTTTTTTAAAATTCCCATAAGAGACAAAAAAATGTGATACTCTTTTTCCTGACTCTGGTTTATTTTGCTTAACACAATGATCTTTAGTTCCCTCTGTTTTCCTGTAAATGAAACAATTTTGTTCTTTTTTATGGTTGAGTTAATCTAATGTGTATATATACCACATTACGTTATCCTTTCATCTTAATATATATCTCTATAATAGACTTACTTTAACTCCTTCAGATATAACCAAAGGAGTGATGTAGCTGGATCATATGGTAGTTTTAGTTTTCATTTCTGGGGAATATTCATACTGATTTCCATAATGTTTTTACTAATTTATAATCTCACTAACACTGTCAAAGGGTCCCTTTATCCCCACATTGTCAGTATTTATTGTCATTTGCATTTTTGGTGATTGGCATTCTGCTGGGGGTAAGATGGAATCTTAATGTTGTTTTGGTTTGTATTTCCCTGATGGCTAAAGATGTTGAACATTTTTTGATATGATTATTGGTAATTTGTACTTTACCATTTTATAAGTGTTCAGTTTATTTGCCCATGATTATCTGGGTTGTGTTTTTTTTTATGTATTAGTGAGTGTTTTTGCTGTTGTTTATGTATATATTCTGCATATTAATACTTTTTCAGAAGCTTAACTATCAAAGATTTTGCCCGTCTGTAGATTTTCCCTTAACTTCTTCATTTTTCCCTTTGCTGTTCAAAGAAAAAGAAAAGAAGAGAGAAAGGGAGAGAGAGAGAAAGGAAAAAAAGAATGACAGAGAAAAAAGGAGACTACATCTGAGATAAATGAAAGAAAAAAATATTTTCTTCATAACTTAATTCCTCTAATTGAGAAATCATTTAAAACAATAGAATAGAAATGTAATGTGTGTTCATAACACACAAAATCAAAATGAATACAATGACAAAAGGGATAAAAATCCTTTATGACAAGGTTTTGACACCACAAAGGATGTATCATGGTACTATTTGATAGGATTTTCAAGTCATATATATATTTATATGTTGCACACTATGGTATAAGAACAAAGAGTTACAAAAAAAAAAGAAAATAAGAAAACAAGACAGAGGAAGAAAACAAGGAACAAATGGAAATCATCTAGCCAGATGCTAGATTTAGTTTAACCACATCGATGATTAATTTGACTATAATGGTGTAAAGATATCAACATCATATTGACTATCAAGGAAGAATCATTATCTTTTCTTTTTCTATAAAAGAAAAAAATTCCGCTTAGGATGGCAGCCGTGCATTAGTGGTGGAGCACTTGCTTGGCATGTGCGAGGACCCGGGTTCAAATCCCAGCACCACATACACAACTAAGAGTCTGAAAAACAAATACAAGATGAAAAAATAAAATAAAATTCTCTCACTCGCTCTCTCTCATATGCTCTTTATCTCAGAAACTAACTCTCTTTAAATATAAATACAAATCGATGAAAATGAAAAGGCTTGAAAATACATGCCATGAAAGAGCAAAGCAAAGGATGGCAAGAACTGCATAGAGCTTACACACACATACACACAGATACACACACACATACACACACACACACATACCCTTCGGGCCAAGTAGAGAAGACAGTATTAGAATAAATAGGAACACTGTGACGTGATAAAGGGAATAATGAGTCTTCAAGGAGAAATAACAATTCTAATTGCATCTTTGCCTAACAACAACTATAAAAGGCAAAAACGTGTACGTATGAATGGAAATTAACAGGTATTTCCCAAACTATAGTTATAGATTTCAACTTACTCTCTGATTAGTTTATAGGATAAGAAAGAAAAAAAATCTGAAACGATACAAATGAGCTGAAACTATTTTATCTAACTTGATTTAATGGATATTGTAAAATGCTATACCCAATAGAATATCTATAGATCTTAGAACTTAACAAAATTAAAATAACAGAACTTTTACAAAGTATGCTAGAAATTAACAGCAAAACTAGAAATTAATAATCAACAGTTATCAGAAAAATCTCCAAATATTTGGAAATACATTTATAAGTAACAAAGCATGGATTTTCAAGGAAAATTTAAAAGAATATATTTTGAACTAAATGTAAAAGGAACTATAATAAATCCAAGTATGTAAGTTGCAGCAAAAACAGTGCTTAAAGGGAAATGTATTTAAAACATCCTTGTATTAAAGTGAACCTAAATCTGTTAGCTAAAATTTTACCTGAAGAAATGATAGAAATATAGGACTTAAAAAAAGGAAAAGGAAAGAAAAGATAAATATTAGAGAAGAAAACAATAAAATCAAAGACTGAAAAATAAAAAAAAATCAATGAAACTAAAAGCTTTTTATGTGAAGATATCAATAAAATAATAAGCCTCTGGTCAAACTGATCATTCAAAAAAGAGACAGAAATTAACAATATTAGGAATGAAAGAAGGGGTATTACTACTGATTCCAGTGACTTAAAAAATGTAATAAGGAAATTCCACAAACAATTCTATGATCCTAAATTTAAAAACTTAGCTCAAATGAATGAATTATTTGAAAGAAAACTAACATTCAAGAAAATTACTCTGGGGGCTGGAGTGGTGGCCCGGCAGTTACGGCGCCTGCCTGGCATGCACAAGTTCAAACACCAGCACCACATACAAAAAAAGAGAAAAGAAAAGAAAAGAAAAATACTCTGTGTAGTCCTATTACTTTAATTAAATTGCTATTTATAAATAGTTCAAATTTCTCATGCAAATAATACACAAGCAAATTTTACTAAATTTTCAAAGACATTGTAATACAAATTTACACATTCTGGAAATGGAAGAAGAGAGAACACTTCCAAATCTATTTGATAAGGTCTGAATTATTCTAGTAATCAAAAAATTGCAAGAAAACATGATTAAATTTCAACACCATTCATAAATATAAAAGCAAATAAATGGTATTCATCTGAAGAATGCAAATATGATTCAATATTTGAAAATTAATATATTTCACCACACTATTAGGTTAAATAAAAAAATTCAGTGACATATCAGTTAATGCAGACATAATTTTCAACAAAATTCAAAATCCTATTATTATAAATAATCTCAGCAAGTTAGGAGTGGATAGTGATTTCTATAACATGAAAAAAACATCTCTTAGGAAACTTAAGATGACATCATTACAAACAATGAGGGACTGTATGTTTTCTTCCAAAAATGAAATACAAGGATGGAATGTTTTCTCTTACTTCTTTACTCTAATTTTTTTTTGCAGGAATTTCTAGCAATTTCAATAAAACAAGAATCAGAAATAAAATGCTTACTAGGAGTGATAGAAATAACACAATCTTACTTCAGCAAAGATATAATTTGTGTAGGAAATCTGAATAAATGATAAACTTCTAGAATTGGATATTTTTATAGACTCAAAGAAGTTTTTCTATAATACTTAATGATAACTTTGGAGGTTTTAAAGTACGTTTGCAAATATTTTTAATACTTTTCTCTCCAGGAGGAACAGCAGTTTAAAAGTGAACTAAACCCAGTGATATGGATTTAATAAATAAAATACAGAGTGAAAAACAGTAATTTTACAGTAAAGAAACCTGTAGGACACAATCTTAAGTTAGAGATTAAAATTAATATGATGTAAACCTTAAGTCATGTTGATATCCCAATATTATGCAATGGGAATAGCAGATCTCTTCTGTGCTATTTCCTTTTTACGGGCACTCTACAAACATATTAGCATCATAATAAAAAGGATAACTGATAAATAGTCACAAAGCACTGGAGGTTAAATGCAGTGTGTTATCCTGGATGGTCCTGCTACTATTACAAAAGGCCAGATACTAGGTAATTTATAGTGAGAAGAAATCTATTTCTCGCAGTACTGAAAGCTGGAAAGTCCAAAATCAAGGGGCTAGCATCTGGAGATGGCCTTCTTGCTGCCTTATCCCATGTCCTAAAGTAAGAGGGCTTTAATTTATTCTTGATGGGGCATCCCTCATGAAATAAACTCCAGCTATGAGACTCTACCTCCCAACTTGCCTTGGGGATGGTATTTCCAATATATTTTTATTGAGGGAACTTATTTAAACCAAAGCAACATCCTTCACCATAGAGAGGACAGTAATAGAAAATCAGGATAATACAAATCATATATGTAGTTTAGTTATTAATAGTGAAGAAATAGAGTTCATACTTTTATAACATGTAAAATGGTTATGTAAGATATGAGTACTAGTGGAAAATGGATGAAGGATATACCAGAACTTTATACTATAATTGTAACTGGTCTGTATATCCAAATATAGATTAAAATATAACTTTCTGAAAGTTATAGAAAATGAAAATATATATTATGTGCCCTTATTAATAACCAAAACTAAATTCATGAACTATTCATGCCTGTTAGTCAACTTTTCATTGCTATGACAAATTCTGAGAGAAACAGCTTAAAGTGGGAAATTTTAATTTTGGCCCACAGTTTCAGAGGTTTCAATCCATGCTAAATTGGCTCCAAGGCAGAAACATCATATTATAAAGGCATAGTAGGAGAAAGCTGTTCAGGAGAAAGAGACAAAGGGAGAAAAAGAAAGAAAGAGAGAAAGAAAACAGGCTGGGGACACGATATAGTCTCAAGGACATGTCCCAAAGGACTCACTCATTCTATTAGATCCCACCTCCGACAGTTTATGCTATCTCTTAATACTTCATTCAAATTATGAATTCCACAATGTATTAATCCACTCATAAGGTATGGGTCCTCATGATCCAATCACTTAGCAGGGACTTCACCTCTGTAAATTGCTACATTTGGGGATCAAGTCTTCAACACATGAAACTTTTGGGGATAATTCAAATCCAAACCATGCCACTAACAGCATTAACACAATACAGGAACTTATTAGAAGCTTTCAGTCCACAGAGGTTCTCACATTTTGGTGAGCAATTAAAATTTTTTTTAAGGCTCAGAAATCAAGACAGGCTTGAAATGTGTCTTTTTTAAAGAAGATACAAGTATTTTGTTAGATAACAAGAGTAATTAATAATAGCAAAGACAAAATATTTTTAATGAGTCCTACAAGGCTGTTTTTAAAAATTTATCACCTAATTTTTTAAAAGATAGACAGAGGGAGAATCAATATTTTTTATTTATTTTTTCATTTGGCTTTTATTTCTCTGATACTCAGTTGTGCATGTGGTCTTGGGGTTTGAACCCGGGTCCTTGCACATGCCAACCATGTGCTCCAACTGCTCAGAGCCATCAGTCCAGGCCTATCGCATAAATTTTTGAAATCAATCTATATATCAGTATTCATATTATTATTTTAATATTGGGATATTTTAAATTACATATATGTCTTCATTATAAAGGAAATCTTTGAAACTCGTCTTGACCTCAGAAATTATAATTCTTAATTGATTTTCTAATTAAATATTTGTCTCTTTTCTTTTACAGTATCTTCCTTACAGACATTAAAAATGGCAATTCAGATTGCAAACTGCTGCAAACAGAATACTTTAGATACGAATTTCATAATTTGCAAGCTGCATAAACTTGGAAATGTTACTAAACCACTTTGGCCATATTTTTCTCATTTCGAATGAAGTTGATGATGATATTCATCACATAGAGTTGGATTATTGGATAATAAAACCTGTAAATTACTTAGAAGTGCCTATGGCATATATTGCTGTACAAAGATTAGTTGCTATCATTATACTATGTTCCCAAATGTTAAAGACTAAGTTGTGTCTACTACCTCTGTTTCAAAGAAGGCTCAACTCCTTTAATGGCATTTAGAGAGAAATCTAAAAAAGGAGGTTATAAGAGCTGTATACTGATCATATAGTATTTTTAAAGAAAAGATTTCAGAGTATTATGTCTATCTGTCTCTCTGTCTCTCTCTCCCAGTACCCTTCTTTCTCTCTTCATGAATATGCACCGAGGAAAGGATATTTGAGGACATGACACTAAGGCAGCTTCTATAAATTAGGACTTTCCAGACTCTCAAACTCCAGGAAAATAAATTTTTATTATTAGAGACTCACAGTCTGTGGTATTTTATAATGGCAGTCCAAGGAAACTAATACAGAGTTTGGACCCAAGAGAAGCTCTGGAGAAAAAAAAAATTAAGGATATCTACTGAATTGTTTCTGGATTTCAGGATTGTTTCTCAAATCTGATGAGATCTAAAGATGGCAATGACTGTTTGCAGTAGTTAAAAGAACATTGATAGAACATTCATTAAATAGATTGGCAGAACGTCAAAACATTGGATAGACCTATTCTATCATTTATAAAAAGCAAATATCTGAGTGACTGTGTATATAAAATTTTTGAACATTTTTAACAAAGTAATGATATAATGATATTGGTTTATTGCTCAAATGTCATTGAATAAAAGGAGATTTTAAAAATAGGCTCAGAGATTCATATTTTCAACTGAAGAGTTGCGAGCATGATCTGAAAGTTTTTGTGTCTAAAGGAGGGTCTAGAGCCACAGTACTGAGAATGTTAAAATTTAAACCAATATCTAATCTGGGGTAGTTGAACTACCATCCTTTGCTGTGTTTACTGTTAAAGTGAAAACATTGATTGGGAAACCACACCATTTTATTTTGTAAACATATGACTTGTCTGGCTCCTCAGGTTCACAGCTAGAGATACATTTTGACTTAGAATGAATTGCATGTTATCTGATTGTTCTATATTTGATTTACATCTGTATATGTGACTTTCAATTTCAGACTTTAGAATTGATGCTGAAATTAATGAAAAGTTTTGGGACCACTGGAGTAAGAAGAATGTATTTTTCATATAAGTGTATCAGAGAAAAGTTAGGCAGTCAGTATAAGCAGAATAATGTGGGTCAAAAAGGAGAAAATTAACTGATAGTCATCTTTCCTGAGCAGGCAAAGAGCATTCTACTGCCCTAAGTAAGCAGAGGTGCTTATCAGCTTCACACCCCTTCACTAACAATTGAGATCCAAACAGTGACTTCCCTCTGCTAATAAAGATGCTTGTGGCCCAGGACCAAAGACTAGCTCAGACCATCATGGGAATACTGTTTTGTTTTTTTTTTTTCCTTTAAGATCAATTTGATGTTCCCCAATGGTATTAAGGGTCTGACAAGATAGGCCCAGATGCAGACACTCCCTGCTGCTATGTAAGGAACCACATTCTTTCTATTGGCATGGACCAAAGACTGGGCCAGAATTCCCCACACCTGTGTCCTAGGTACAAGGGCAGGGAAGCAGTGACCAATTGAGGAGAGGACGTCATATAAAAAGGGCACACCTAACTACCTCATCGGCTCTGTCCCCTTCTCCCGCTCTGGGGGAAGTCTGCTCTTTTCCTTATACTTTACTTTCTACATAATAAAATATGTCTACTATGCTAGCCTCAGTGTTTCTTAGTTTCATTTTTTGACTCTGAGAGGACACAAACTCGACATCCACAAAACCGGCATCATGAGTAGGACATAAATTTTGATGAAGTGGTATGAAAAATGCAATGTATAAATTTTGTCCCCTCAAAATTCATATATTGACACCCCAAGTCATTAGTGTGACTGTATTTGCAAAGAGTGCAAAAAATAATTAAGACTAAGTAAGGTCTTAAAGGTATGGCCCTGATAAAATGGAATCAGCAAACTTAGAGAAGAAATACCAAAGCACAGACATTTGTCTTCTCTCCACATGCACACACTGAAAAAGACAACCAAAGGACATAAGAAGGCAGTCATCTTCAAGTCAGGAAGTGACCCCATATTGTGAAATGGATTGTCCTGGAACCTTGACATTGGACTTTCTAGTTTGTGGAGTTTTGAAAAAATGAATCCATCTTTTCTATGCCATGCATTCTGTGGATTTTATTATGATAGTAAAGTAGACAAATACATTCAAAATAGTGTTAAGTTTCTAACGACTATTCCTCAAACCTGCTACACCATTAAATTTTAAAATTTGTCTTGAACTCATATTCATGATGAATATATCATTATAAAAACTACAGTATCTAACACTGTAATCTCAGTGGCTCAGGAGGCTGAGATAGGAGGATTGCAAATTCAAAGTCAGCCTCAGCAACTTAGCAAGGACCTAAGCAATTTAGCAAGATCTGATCTCAAAATAAAAAAGGGGGCAGGGGCTGGGGATGTGGCTAAGTAATTAAGCACTCCTGGTTTCAATTTCTAGTATGAAAACAAATTAAAAAATAATGTCTAAATTCAGTCATAGACAACTTCTAGTCCCATATTCTCAATAAATATGCACTATCTGTTGGCTACATATTATCATCACCTTATATTCTATCACTTTGTTAGTGATCATGATAATTTGTCATATCTCTATTTATGTATATGAAGAGCAAATTCAATCATATGATGATTTATATTTTCAAGTTTGAAAGTGTTTTAACTATGTTACTTCATTGTCATCTCTGTTATCAAAATCTTCTTCAGCAGTATTCTTACTGTACTCATCAAACTTTTTTTAATACTTACTTTGTTGTTAAGGGACTAGGTTCTAAGTATAGGGAAGTTTCCTGCCCCTAATTCATTTTAGCAAACAGCTCTTATATTCAACCTGCTGATCAAAATAAATACTTTTGTTATGTCTTAAATATGGCTTCGTTGCTACTATATCTTTCATCAAATCCATCAGCATATTCTCCCATTTTTCATCAGAATATATCCTATGTCTGACTCTCTCTCACCTTAACCTCTATTATCCTAGTTCATGTCGCCAACATCCCTCACCTTAACTGCTGAATCACCTACTCCAAATGGCTTCTTTGCTTACATTCTTGCTCCCTGTAGACATTCACACAGTAATAAAGCAGCTTTTAATGTCAATCAGATGAGTTCACTCTTTCTTATAAGCTCAATAAAGGTATTATAATCATGTTTTATTAGCTTTCTTTGTTGCTGAAACAACTTACTGACCTAAAACATTGATTTATTATCTGATGTTCTGGAGGTTAGAAGGCTTAAAAGTATCTTGCTGCGCTAAAAGCAAGTTATTAGGACAATGACCCTTGTGGAGACTCTAGCGGATACTCGTTTCCGTGACTTTCTAGCAATCCATTTTCCCCACTTGATGAGTTCCCATCTTAAAAGACAGAGGTGATCAGTTAAGTCTTTTCTGTGCTACATCACTCTGACCCTGACCATTTTACCTCTCCTCTTTCACATTGAAAGACTCTTTTGTGACCACTTTGGTGCTACTCAAGATAAACCCACAGTAATCTTATTTTAAAACCATCTGACTAGCATCCTTAATTGCACCTAAAATATCAATTCCTGCATACTACATAATGTAAGGATATTCACAGATTTGAAGGTCTATGATTTGCATGTTGGTGATTATTGCTCTACATACTGCTCATACTTATTATAATGTCACATTATCTTCCTACAGTCACCTTTCCAATTTCATTTCTTACCATTTTGTGAAAAATGTAATGCTTCTAACCATGGTGAACTCCTGGTTATTTGTTGAAAATGTAGATTTCATTAAAATGTAAGAACCTTTTGTAAAATTGTTTCCCTATTCCAGAACAGTCTTCTTGAAGATGTATGCATTCTTTTTTTAAATTTTATTCAGAAATTTATTTGTTGAACAAATAAGCTTCTAATAAAATAATATAACATATATATATATTCTGAAAATTAGATTTACTCCCAAGATCCCACCCTCCAATTACCCACCCTTATCCCTCCCCACCCTCCTTCCTGATACATCTCTACAAATGCCTTAGGTTGTATGACATTACACCTTATCTGGATTTAACACATGATAATAGACCTCCTTTCTCAATGGCCAGGGTCAAGATATATGCATTAACCCCTCCTTTGCTTTCTTTTATTTCTTTGGATGTCCTTTTTATAAAAAAGTTAAACAATCTACTAAATATAACATCCTCTGTCACTATAATTTCACTCTGTCTTAATTTATTCATGTAATATATGCAGCTGTTATTTTTTTTCTTATTGTCAGTGTTCCTCACAAAATTTAAGTACTGAGATGATTAATTTTAGGTGTCGATTTTACACCTAGATAGTTGTAGAGCATTATATCTTAGTATAGATGTGATAGTATTTCCTAGGAGCTTGGTGTTTGAATTAGTGAAATTAATAAAGAAGATACTCTCACAGTGTAGGCTAGTCCAACAACTAGCTGAAGACCTGGATAGAACAGGCTAATTCTGTTTTCTGGGACATGTATTTATGTTTGTCCTTGAACATTAGAATTCCAGGTTCTCTGACTTTTGGACTCTGTGACAGGTACCATTAGTAACCTTTGTGTTCTCAGGTCTTTGGCCTTCAACATATAGTTACACCATCAGCTTCCCTACTTCTGAGAATTTTAAATTTGGCCTAATCAGTTCTACTGTTTGCCTTGGTCTCCTGTTGCAGAAAGTCTACTATGGGACTTCTCAGCCTCCACAGTCATGTAAGGCAATTACCCTGATAAATTCTATCCCATCTATCTCTGTTTATCCATATTTCTCCATTGGTTTTGTATCTCTAAAGAAGCCTAATACAAACACTATCAGGGCTGAGACAATATGATTTATTTCACCTTGGTGTGCTTAGTATCTAGAAGAGTAATTTGGATGACAGGCATTGAAATATTTCATACAAATGTATAAATATATACAAAAGCATGATTTATATAGCAACATGTATGGTAGACACTTCACACTTTACATCTCATTTAATACTCACAACTTTCCAGTGAGGTCATTTACTATGTATATTTCACAGCCAAGAAAACAATGTTTGGTAGAAATTAATTTATCTGAGCGCACAGTTGCAAAACTGAATACCAAGTGTCATATGTCTAATTCTAGATTTCATTCTATTCCAGAGCAAGCTTTAGACTTGTATTTACTATGCTGCTATTTGGAAATGAAAAATACTAATTCATACATTAAAAGCAGTTACAGTCTTGCTGGAGCTATAAATATTTTAAATAGCACATACCAAAATATGGAAGATGTAGAGTATGGAAAAAATAACTCAGTACTGCTACACAGTTTGCTCCTGTGACATTTACTGAACAATTGTTGAAATGAAGTTCTTCAGGATTTCATTCAAGGGAAAAAAAACCCTGGAAGTTGAAGTCATATATGACATCTTCTCAGAGGGGGTGGACTTGAGTGGCACACCAAGGAAAATTTCATGCTTCTTATCCTACCTGCTTTCACTTTAGGATTTTCCAATGACATACTTGGCAGATGGATTTGTCAAATAGAAGTAGAATAGGAAGACTGGTTATGACATATTTTGGATATTTTAAAGTATAGTAATTCTCAACTCTGGCTGAATATTATAATCACCTGGGAAGTGCCTCTTTAATACCTCCCCATGGGTAATTTCCCCAGCATTGCACATTTAATTGGCATTAGTCTTTAAGAGATCCCTGGTGATTCTAATTTTCAGCCATGGCTGAGAACCAATGCCATGGTACATGTGTAGATAAGAATACTGAATTAAGGCCATGGACTGCACCCAGGCATGTAAATTAATGGCTGCTTTAAATTCTGATTTTTTGAATAATGAACTTTAAAATAGAAGCATTGTACTGCTTTCAGTCTAAAATCTGTATAAAATAAGCATATAAATTATATATTTATTTAAATATCAAACAATTCAGAATCATGACGAGCTTATATATTCTCTCCGTTATTATGCAGTATAAATTAATGCAGATTTATGTCACTCAAATAATCTTTTCAAGCCCTCTATATAAGATACAAATTACTTAAAAATTCTTGGGAACAATAGTACCTTTCATTTTCTCTTGCTTGATTTTCTGTATGTCTCTCAAAGTACTAGTAATTTTATTTAAAATTGATATCGATGTAGTAGCCTGAACAACTGTGAGCAGGTATTACCTAAAATGTCTTAGATCATTTGCTTGTATAGCTTATTTTCTTTGAGAGAAACTGCTTCTTCTTATACCGCAGTATGTAAGGTATAGTAAATGAAATATATTTTCATTTTCTATCTTTTTCTAGCAACCACTTCTGTAAAGGATGAAGAGTGACAGAATACAGCCCAGCTTTACTTTAGCACATTTATATTTTAATAATTGTAGACAGTAATGCAAATATTATCCCCTGGCCAATAAATGAGCCTAAATATCTTAGAAAAGAGGAAACATGAAATGACTGCTTTATCAAGTAGAGTAGATAGATGAAGGCTATAGAAAGAAAGGTAGTAATGAACTTCCTAATGGAATATCTAAATTTACTAATTATTTAATATCTGAATCTGGTCAGCATTTACATATTTAATTACCATAATAAACAGCTCCAAATTAGTATAAGTTCCTGTGATTCTGTTCTTATAAAATTTAACAGTAAAACATGCCTAAGTGGGTGATTTGGTCAAGAAATATTTTTTTTTATTTTCATATATTTTCTTTTCCTATGATATTGAAAAATATTCATTGACCTCTTTGTTCTCTCAATATTCCTCAGATGAGCTATCTGCAATGTCAATGAAAGGGACTGTGTTGAAAGGGAATTGCAATTGAATGCATATGAACCATGAAGGCAAATTTCATTCAAAATGAAAACCGAAGAGAGGCAGGGCAACAGCATGAGAAATTTCAGAGCTTTTGCAAGCATAGATTCTCCGTGAAGTTTTCAATATAATTTTCTGTGACTTTCTTTTAAGCAGCAGACTTTTACACATAACAACTTTACTGAAAAAGCAGAAATGAAAATATGCTTGAAATTATCAGCTAAAAGTTGAAATCAAATGGCAATGGCCATAACTAAAAAGTAAGAAACAGTGAGAAAAAATAGGTAGAGCAATAGATTTGAGTTTGTGACTAACCAGTTATCAAGGTAGTGGAATACTTTGTTGCTATAGCAAAGGGGCAGCAAAATGGACATTTTGAGATTAACTCAGCAGGCACAGCAACCAGCCAATGCTTTAGAACAGCTGCTCTGTACATGTCATTGGGAACTGATGTTGATTTCACAAATATACCTTAAAAAGGGATTGAGCCAAGAGAATGAACATTCACTCTTATTTTTCAGTTGCTCCTTTTCTCCCATTGCCTCTTTAAATAATAAGAAAACTACTTATAGCAACGTTTCAAACTGCATTATTAATTCTCTATTAGTCAGCTGTGGTCTCACCATGTACTTGACTTACTTTTGAAATGGCTGTGAAATTATTTTGAAAATATAAAAGGTAACATTTCTTACATTGTTTTCTTGTATTTAATATCTAATACAGAAAAATTAAGTTGTGATTATCGCCAAGTTCATTCATCTTGGGACCATCAAAAAAACTTAATGTACTGGATTAATGAGACCAGAAACGGAGATAAAATCAGTATAATTTTACTTGAATATTTTAATTTTTCTTCCTTTTTCTTTCTAATTTTTCATTTTACTTTACTAATATTCTTCTTTCCTTAGTCTATTTATCAATTCTTGATCTCTCAAACATTTCAAGCCATTGTTTCCTCAAGTTGTGAGGGTGATTGTGGTTATAGGACATATAGCTTGGTCTTGGATGTGAATTAGGGTTGACCAGGGAAGTGGGACACTTAGCCATGAATGACTGTCCTCATTTGTTTATTCCCTTACTGGAAGCATGAGACACGTTGAAAATGATGACTTGAATTTTCTACTATTTTATAGGGAAGATAATTGTTTACATTGAGAAGGTTCTAACACAATTAAAAATTATAAAAAATAAATAAAGACATTATGATAATAAATATTTTCATTGATAAAAATACTTTTTAAAGCATAACATTTAAATTAGCACACCTGTGCCAAATATGATATTTAATTATATGTATTTAATCTAGTTCACCAATCTTAGGTGTGGTATAGAAAATATTAAAAAATCACAGTTATGAAAATTTAAGTAATTATACATTATTTTGTAAGAAAATATATCCTTTTCATATTATTTCCTTGGTAACAATATTAAGTCCAAATAATAAAGGCTAAATTTAACATGTCCTTTAAGGGGCATAAGTGCAATTAGTTTTCTAAAATTACTATTGATTACATAAAATCACTTTAGGAAAGGTCATTTCAAATTGGTCATGCTCATTATTCAAGACCCTATTATTCTTATTTGAATTGAAATGAACATTTCTTATTATAACCTATATAGAATGCTAGATTATGTATTATTAAGATCTCAACATTTTCAGATTCAAAAAATATAGAAATAATATAATTTTGAAAAAAATTTTTAAATGTATTAGTGAATTGAAATCTTGCTTCCTGAAATTTTCAGGCAAATTATCCATGGGTATTTGGAACTTTCTTTCTGTAGTAAATGTGACAGATATAGCTGATTACCTACTGAAAATCCATTCTCTCCTTTCTCAATAGTAAGAGTATATTAATAGAGGAGGAATATATTCAATTCCTGAACAACTAAACCAAATAAAAACAAGACAAAACAAAACCTTCATTTCTTAGTTTTCCTTTGCAAATACAAGTAATCAAACATATTGCAAAGGCATTGACTAGGTCTTTGAGGAACAGAATTGACTTAGCTGGGAGAATTCTTCTACTTTCCTTTTCTCTTTTTCCTCCTGAGTACATTTATGAGTAGTGTTTGGTACTCGTATTGATTCTGTTGAGCAAAACCTAAGTAAAAGTACTAAAGATGAGAACAGATATAAAGAAAAAGTCCTGACACTTGTTAATGACATTGTTGATACACACAGAGAACAAGTCCTGGACCACATGTGCAAAACTTTAGTCATATTTTAAGTCAACAATGTTCATTACCGATACACTGCAACCATTTCAATTCCAACTACAGTTCTAGGTGCATATTGTCTCATTAAAGTTCCAGTGGGTAGAGTGTCAGTAAGTTTAACCATAGATAATGTTCTGACAATTTCCTCTTACATCTTATAAGTTTTATAAGACTCTTACCATATAAGTCTTATCACATCTACTCTTACCAAATACATCATCAAAGTTGTACACATAATGAAATTCCAGGAATAGGGAGAGGAGACATTTGGAATGGTATTTACATGATTTGAATTTGAAGTTAAAATATGTATTGAAGAGTGAAGAAATTAACATACAATCACATTAAGACTAATATAATGTTCATTCCACAAATTTTCTCTGTTTTAATCTTCCTTCCTTCTTCTCTTTCCCCTTTGTTTATTACTCTGATTTTTTCCTTATTTTTAGTTAGCTTCCACATATCAGAGAGAACATTTGACCTCTGACTTTTTGAGACTGGCTTATTTCACTTAGCAAGATAGTCTCAAGTTACATCCATTTATCAGCAAATGCCATAAAGTCATTCCTACTTATGGCTAATACTCCATTGTGTGTATGTACCACATTTTCTTTATTCATTCATCTGCTGAAGGCACATACAGAGAGTGGGAGGAAGTGAAGGAAAGGGAAAAACGGGACTGAATTAGAACAAGTCAAACTCCATGCTTTTATAATTATGTCATTCCATATGCTTATATTATGTATACCTAAAATAGGACCAACAAAAAGGACTAATATAATATTTTAAAGCTTTGAAGAGCTATGTCTGGGGGTTACTTTTTAAAATGTAAGCATTTTTATATTCCTATTTGTTATGACTCTTTCCTTTTAAAGTGTGATATGCTTTTATCAGTTAATTTCCTAAAGAAAATACTACATTAGATTTTGCCATTGTAAATGTTTCTTGTTTATATTTTTAGGCTTTAGAGTGCATATTTATGGGACAAACTTTGGTGCTAATATGCTGCTTATATGCTGCTCATGGAAAAAACATATGACATAAAAATGATATGGGAAATATGCATGTATTTGAAAACCCACTATCATGGATATCTTTCTGGTAAATTTCCTATGATGGTGTGTCATTGAAATTGCCTTACCTAAAAGCTGGGAAAATTAATTTCAAATTATATTGACTTAATATATATTACAGCATATTTCACATTATATTAATATATACCAAAGATTCAGTTCAACCACAATATTCAAACTGATTTTAGTTGGATAATATGACTTTCTAGTTTAAACCATCCTAATTCATAAACCTTCTAGAAGACGTTCAATTTTTCAATCACATGATAAGAAAAACTTGCTTTATACACATTCAAAAATCAAGCAACTCTCTATTTCCATTCGATGACAGGCACTGAACTACCAGTTTTCTACTCCCTCTGTCTGTTTCTCTTTGTCTCTCTGATCTCTCTGTCTCTCTTTGTTTCATTCTTTCACTTTCTCTCTCTCGCTCTTTCTCTCTCTCTCTCTCTCTCACACACACACACACAGATGGTCTCTTAGTTAAGATGATTTGAATCAAAATTTCAAACTTTGATCTGAAAACACTAGAAACTGTACATAAAATTTTGAATATTTATCTTTTCCTAGGGTAGTAATAAGCAGTATGATATTTTTTTGTCATGCTAAGTAGCAGCATCAAGCCGTAGGTCCTGTTATGAAGGTAGACCACCAATACACTATATCATAGTATGTGTGTGTGTGTGTGTGTGTGTGTGTGTGTGTGAGAGAGAGAGAGAGAGAGAGACAGAGAGACAGAGAGAGAGACAGAGACAGAGAATCAATTATGTTATTTTTTTAATCTAGTTTTAGTTTTTCTGACATTTAGTTGTGTATGTGATACTGGGGTTTGAACCCGGGTCTTCAATCATGTCACCCAAGTGGTCTATAATTGAGTGACCACTCCAGCCCATGAACACATTTTTATAAAATTGAATATAGAGATATGTAGAAATTAAATAATGTGAATGATTATTTACTTCCAAATTCTTCACATAAACAGTAATTTATAAAAACAATTATGACAAAAATAGTAATTGTTTAAGTGAAGTTATATGGGTTTTTAACATTTTTCAAAATATTAAAATATATTTCATTTTTATTTTACTACATAGGTTGGAATGGTAAGAATGAGACATTACAGATATTGTTATGTTATTAGAGATATAATAAAATTTCTAAAATTAAAAAGATAAATTCTAGCAGAACACCATAAGTTTGATGATTGAAAATGTTTTACATTTTTCTTCCTTAAAGAATTGCACAATATTTAAGATGTAGTCAGACCATTCTAATGGGTCTGGCTAGGCATGATGCTATTAGCTTTCTATGCTCTATTCTTATTAAATGAACTTAAATCTATCAGAGAAGTTTGTGACACATTTAGCAAGCTAATAATTCATATTAAACTTTTAAGTAATTATTTTGTGTATAATATATATATACATATATGTGTGTGTGTGTGTGTGTGTGTGTGTGTGTGTGTGTGTGTGTGTAGAGAGATAGATACAAATGAAGTTAGTTCACTGCTAATACCTTAGATACTTTTTTCTGCAGGGAACATTTAGTAATATAACAATACCTTCTTTGTTCAGATAAGTTGTTTATATCTAAATATAGTATTTTTATTTTTGCTACAGTCAACTCTTCTATCCTGTTGAGATCATTTTGCTCTCATAAAAATGTTTCTATTTGTAGGCATACAGTAAGCTGTTTTTTCAATGAGGTCCTGACCCCACAAATAGCACTGAAGCCTATATATGTCTCCTTCTTTTACTTCAGTGTATTGGTGCAGAAGTTATGATTCTTCAGTGATCAATGGATGGATGATTTTAATAACACATTCCCGACAAACATCACATTCCATAAATTTGTCATTAATGTCTATGCAGGTCAAAACAATGACAAATTTTGGTAATATCCATATTTCTTATTTGACTTGTTTCTTTATCTTTCTCACTCCCTGTAGATGAACACAGCAAGTTTTCTCAAACTTTAGTTTGTTAACTTTTTCTGATGGGCTTCAATATTTTTTTCCTTCATAAAACATAGAAATTCTTCTATTTTTTTGCTGAATAAATGATTTTTCTAATTTCTTCCTCAGTCTTGAGAAGTCTTTAAAAACAATCTTATTTTGCTCCATAAGTTCTTCCAGTGGGAATTTAAATTTTCTGGTTTTAATTTATCCACTGCAGTTCTGACGAATATTATTGCAATGGTGAATGATTTCCAGCACTGTATTACATCCAGATCAGGATCTGCAGCAATCAATGGTTAACTCTGTTCAAATATCTGGCAAGTATATGTGGCCCTGACAGAAAAATAATGCCCCAGTCAAGGAACTGAAGCAGTGAAGCTGAATATTGAAGGCTCTTCTGGAAGAAGATGCCCAACCTTGACAACCTTGATAATTTCATTGTTATAGCAAACAAATACAGGATGGTCAGATTCATTGCCCCTTAATAATAGGATTTTAAATTCTAAGCATATCTCTTTCTAGTATTTTTTCACATCTGGGATAAATCATTGGTGGAACAATTTCATAAACAAGATGGCTATTACTCATACTTTCTCTTGTGTTGCCAGAACATGGGCAGGTACATTTTGATTTTGTTTTTAACAGTGTTTATGTTCTTTGCTCTACACATTATGCCTGGATTTATCATATGCATTAAGGCATTGGCACATAGCACCACAGTTAATGTGCTCTCCCTTCGGGTCCCCTTTTGCAGTTTTATGAATGTAGGTTTCATTGGGGATCTTCCTCCAGAAGAGCCTAATTACATTTCAATTGAAGACTCGCTTAGGATTGTATCATTTCTCCTTCATCAACTATTTCAATGCTGCCAGAAATGTAGTAGCAGCTTTTTTCTTAGCAGATACATACTCTATGGTGATTTTATGTTTTTTCTTTACAAATCAGATTCTGAATCTATGTAATTATCTTTTATTTGCAGTGTGAGGTTGGTACACTATCCTTCACAATCCAGTGTATTTCTTAAATCCATGGATATTGTATGGTTCTGTGATTTAACAGGTACAATAGATGTACCTGTGAATAAGGGACTGGAATAAGAATGGTCTGCTAACAGAAAATGAGTCACTACCAGTAACTTACTTGGAAAATTATAGTTTGCACAAAGTATAATTCCATGTGAATCTAAAAATCCTATTTCTCTGAGTCTGGAGTATTATTACAAAAGAAATATAAAAGCAGACCAAAGCAAAGAATCATATTCCAGAAAGAGAGAAAATAAATGTGAAGTCCTGATGTGTCCAAAACAGTGTCAATGAAACAGGATAATGGTTTATATAGCATTTTTCTCACAAGCACAAATGAAAAAGAGAAAACCTTGATTTATTTTCCTGAATGTCGTGAAATTAATCTTTTTTTATTGTTTCCTTCTAAGGATCTTGACTTGTGATCATCCTCTCTGAATCAACTCTTTATCTTTGCAATTTCTATCCACTTTAAGTTCTCTAAGATTACTTTGAGTCACTTTCTAATGAAACGATTGGCTATATGCCTCATATAAACTCAAATTTTTAAATTATGCAAAATTATATATTCTAGTTTTGTGTATCTGATCCTTGAAATTCTTTTTTAGTTTCTATGATGTTTGTTCATTGTCATTTTGCACAGTTAAGAGTCCTGTAGTTAGGAGGAAGTAGCACCAGGAAGATTCATTTCACATTTTATCAACTTCTCCGCTGAGCACCAGTTCTCCCTGCCATGGAAACTGAACACAGTTTGTTTTATCTTAACTATATCTGATGTAAGTATTCACATTCTCTTGCCTAATGTGATCTTAAATTTCTCTACTAAAAGCAATTACCTGTCACCACTAAGTATTTTTGTAAATATTTGTTGAATGAAGAAATGTAATAAATTATTCCCTCTTTTGGCATAAGATCACTGATAAATTATTGCTTGCTTTCATTTGTGTTTTAGTATCCATGATTTACTCTACTGTTTAATTTATTAAACCCAGTAATCTCTCCTGGCCTTCAAAATCTAGTGTAATTGATTTTATGATATTTGAGCAATGATGTTTTCTGTAATTTTTACAATATCTAAGCCAAGCTTCAGTATTTAACATTTCACTAAAGGCATTCCTAGGATTTTATTCATTCTGTTCACAGTTTCTGTTTCAGTGGAACACCAACAGTGTTCCTCTTCCATGAGGCATGTTTTATGTAGTCATGACTACATTTCTCTTTGAAGTATATGATATTTTTCAACCATACTTTAATTACTGATCTCTATTTTCATATGTCTTCATAGTTCTCTTGCTATCAAATCATATTTTAAGTCAATATTGGTATATATTTATACATATGTGTACATGTATGGTATGCATGCATTTTCTTCTTTTGCATACTGATTCAGAAGATCTAGAAATGCTGAGTTCACAATATCCACTATGTTTAGATGTGGTGAATTTTCATTGTATTAACTATATGATTTATCACTGGACCTTATTTCCTTACTTGAAAATCAGAAACAGAGTTAGTTTTATTTTTTTATTTTCAGATTCATATTAGAAAATAGTTGTGGTTAGAGTATTTATGATAATAATCACAGGCCATGGGGTTACATAACCTCATTTGAAATATTTGTTTTGTGACTTATCAACTGTGTAACTTTAAGCAAGTTCCCATCTTAGTCTCTGGTGCCCCCATTTTATAATCTACTTAAATAATGTCAAAGGAGGCATAAAATTCCTTGTGAAGGCCTAGCACAGTGAACTCAAATTAAAATATTGGATAGTGAAACCAGATATCTTGTTACATGAAAACAATCATCTAGCATAGGGCATTTTATAATTTAAAAAAGTATTGTGTTTCACACAAAATTATACCTGAATATTCATAGCAGCATTATTTGTAGATAGCCAAATTTGGGGAAAAAACAACATCAAGGGCAATGGATAAACAAACCACACACACATGTTGTGTATATGCGTTTGCATGTTAGAATATTTTTACAGAATTCAAAAATATAAAACATTGATACATGCCACTACTTGGGTAAGCCTTTAGACCTGGAAAGATGATTTGGGAAGAAACCAGTAATAAGTGACCTCATACTTATGGTTAACTTCATACTAAAATTTAGAATATTGAATTCTACATAGAGAGAAGTACATTAGTGGTTTGTTATACATGAGAGTGGGTCATGGCAGAATATGGATTTTATAAGTAAAGGATATTGGGCCTCTTTGTGAGGTGGCTAGAATGTTTAAAATTGACAATAATGATGACTGCATGCATTTATGAAGGTTCTACAAAACAATGAATTACACACTTTAAACGAGTGAATCATATAGTATGCGAAATATAGTACAATAAAGTCATTTTAAAATGGCAGATATTATTCACAAAGGAAAATCTGCATGTAGCAATAATTCATGAAAAAGAGAATATGAAGACCACGTAGGCATATTAAAAGAAGTATATTGAATATCTATTTTTACTTTAGAATTTTTAGAAAAAATTCATATCATTTTTTTTTTCAGAGAGAAGGACAGTTAGAGAGAGAGAGAACAGAGACAGAAAGGATCAATTTTTATTGAGTTTTTCACATGGCTTCCACTGCTCTGACACTTAGCTATGTACGTGGGTGCTGGGCCCAGAAACTTGTACCCTCGCATGCCAGGCAAGCGCCATAAACTGCCGAGCCACTGCTCCAGCCCGTATATCACTTTTAATAGGTAAAAGAATTAATTACACAACACTTTTTAATAAGAAATTTTGACAAGTAGTCTTTGATAAAGAATTTTCATAAGGAATTTGATAAAAAATTTTAGAAGTCAAGAATAGAATAAGAAATAAGTTTACATAAAGTGTCTCAAAAAGCCAAGGCCAATATTATAACATCTATTTTATGCTTTCCTTCTGGCGGATGATATACATGAATGACAAAAGTGATTTAAATTATAGAGTAAAATTAGCAGAGAGGTGATCAAAGATCTAACTATGAAGTCAGAAATATTGCAGCTGTTAGAAGAAACAATAGGGAAAACACTTCAACATGTAGATTCAGAAAAATTTCCTGAATAAGATGCCTGGAACTAGGGAAAACAGAAAAAAAAAATAAATGCGATGGCATCAAATTAGAAAGCTTATGAACAGCAAAGAAAGCAATTACCATAGTGAAGAGACAATTCACAGAATGGGAGAAAATGTTTGTTGACCACTTCCCTTCAACAGAGGACTAATATCCAGAATATATAGATAACTAAAAAATCTCAGTATTAAAAATACACAAATTGCCCAACCAGTAAATGGGCAAATGGACTAAATAGACACTTCTCAAAAGACGTACAAATGGCCACAATTACATGAATAAAAGTAATCTTTTAGCCATCAGGTAAATGCAAATAAAAACTCTACTGATTTTTTTCTCCATTCCAGTTAGTAGGACAATCATAAAGAATACAAATAACAATAAACATTGATGAGGATGTGGAATAAAGGAATTTATACATTGGAAATGTAAAATAGTACAGCCACTGTGGAAATCAGTATGGAGACTCCTCAAAAATTCAAAAATAGATTTCTCATGTGATCCAGCTGTACCACCACTTGGTAGTCCAAAAGAGCTGAAGTCAATCTCTTTTAGAAATACAAGCATGTCCATATTTTTTCAGCACAATTAGCTATAGTCTAGTTATGGTCTCTGTTTAGGTGTCTTTCCACAAGTGGTGGATAAAAAAATGTGGTGTATATTCACAATGGAATTCAGCCACAGAAAAGAGCAAAATTATGTATTTGCAGGAAAAATGATGGAACTAGAGAACATCCTTTGGAGTGAAATTAATCAGACTTAGAAAAGTATCATGTGTTTTTTCTCATATGTGGAAACCAGAAGGAAAAAAGTGGGACAGGGGTAGGAATTCCATAAAATTAGTAGGGAGATTATTAATGAAGAGCAAGGGATCTGGTGGAGGGGGAGGGGAGGAGGCATTAGGGTGTGAAATTGATCAATTTATATTTTTATGTATATATCAATATGATGTAGTGAAACCTACCATTCTCTACAATCAATACGCACCTATAAAAACTTCAGGAAAAATTGAAAGGGAAAATAAAGCAGACAGCAATTTTATTAAATAATTCTGAATCTGAATTATAACTAATGCAATTGGGTATTATATTGGATTATCTAACTAAATACCTTAATACACATTTTCTTTATTCTTTTGCTTGTTTGTTTTTGTTTTTGCTCTTCCCTTCCGTTTTGCATACAGCATGCTCACGCAGCATCTGTGACTATCTGAACCCACTTATTGAAAGTAGAACAGAAGGAAGAACTGTTATTCTGTCATCTCTTTTAAGAATAATATTCATAAACAGGAATTTTTGTTTAGAAAGAAGGCAGAGTAACATATTCACAGATACACATACACTGATTCCAGGTAATTCTGCTCATAAATTGCCCATTTCTTATTATTATTTTAAATCATTTAAACTCTCAGATTCAAATATTTTCTTCTGTTTTATGGAAGGTAATTTTACTTAAGGTAATAATTAAATGTTTTATTTGAAATATACATGTTTCTGCACCTAGGAAATATTCTCCAAAATGGAATTTTTATTAGCATAATAGGTTGGCAATTCTCTGTACTAAATTAACAAAAAAAAATACTGGATAGCAGAAACATTCTACTAGCATCCCAGGACTCTACCATGAAAAAAGAAAATAGTATTGCAAGTTTATCAAGAAAGCAGGATAAATTTGGCACTGAAAAGTAGTTTAACCTTTTGCAGCTTTCCTAAATTTGAGGTACATGAATGACAGACTGAAACAGCAGCTGTTATATGTAAACCTCCTGGAAAATTTTGGTTTTTCAGTGAACAAATGATGTTTAAAGGAATAGAAAAATCCTTGGTTAGGTGGATTTAAAGGAAGTGTGAGGCATACTTGTATATTCTAAACAATAACGTGTACTTTCTTCAATCCTATGATTCATACAGGGCTAGTGTAATGTGACTGTTTTAAGAAGCTTTCAAAAGCCAATTTAGATTTACAATATTTATCTATGATAAATCTTTATGCTTCATGAAATTAACATTAATTTAAATCCTAAATTTTACAGGTAAACACAAATGTACTTGTAAGTACTTGACTTGTAAGTAATGTAATAAAATAAATTGTGACCTTTTGTTTTCTATACTACGATAATAAAGTTACGTTGAATGTTAAAGTTTCTAGAACATAGAGATAAATTGGAAAGCTGATATTTTGCCTATGTTAGAAATAATTTTGTTCTTGCTATAGGAAAAGCTTTCAGTTCTCCATAGCAATAATGTATTTAGCTCATGTCTCTATCTACTTTTTAAATTATTATTAACATTAATTTGTAGGTAGAACAAAATAATCTTGTCCTTTAGAGACTGACTAATTACAAAATTTGATCCTTCACTTTAACTATTCTTTTGCAAATAATGGTTAATTGAATAAATAGAAGGATATACTAATTCCTTTCTTTGTGTGGTATTGTTATAATTCTACATAGAAAATCAGATTTGTGTCTCCCTATAGAATATTTACCTAACTCAACAGTGTTTCAATTTTTTATGTTCATTTTCCCAATACAAATGTGCTGTGCATTCACTATTACCATATATTGGTTAACATATACATGTATGAGAATATGTATGAATAAATAAATTTATGCACACAAAATTCAGTAACAGCATTCACTTGTCTGTAAAACTCATTAGTGTAACTGTTTACCTTTGCCTCTTCTCTGCTCAAGCCCTTTGTTACCCGGTCCTTTATTTTGAGACTGGATTATACTAACTTGCTGAGACTGGCCTTGAACTTGAGTTCCTCCTGACTGAGCCTCCTGTGTCACTGAGATTACTGACACACACTACCATGCCAAGTTCCAGAGAATTATTTAGCATAGCAAAAAATACACATTCAAGGGAGAATATAGGTCATTCCCAGCGGGAAAACATCACTCTTGACAGTAAGAGGGTGTTGGTGTAAAGCAAGGAATATGCATTTGAGGGAGAGACAGGCACATAGGTTTTTCTGATTGTACTTTATAATCAAGTAAGAGGTCCAGATTACATATTTTTCAGAAAGTTCTTTGTAGGGATTGGAAGATTGTGAATTATAGGAAGGATGCACTTCCAACAGTTCCTCTGCACCACACCTATGAAGTGGGAAAATTGCTCCTCAATGAAATAAGTAACTAAGGGAACTCACTGAAATTTACTCTTGAACTGTGAAGAAACCATAGACACACAGGAAGTCAGAATCTTCCACACAGAAATAATACATTAGATATATGTCAACTTGGTTGTTGGCAGCCTAGGCAGCAGTGGTTTCTGAGGGGAGGGAGATAATTATCAGAGAGAAAGGACAGTGTCATGGATTAAAAACAATTGTCTTGGGGGAACCTATGGAATAGAGAGTGAGGCTGATCTTAATGGACCCAGAGTTGGTGGGAGGAAGCAGTTCAGTAAAATCCAACCAAAATTTGTCTGACCTATGGGCACATAGTTTGGTGGGAATTTTACTCACCCATTAATTGCTTTCTTCTGAACATGTTTAATATTGGTTTGACTTAGGTGAATATTATGATTTAGGTGTGAGGTATATCCTAACAGTAATGGTACTGTAAATCAAATGGCCCTAATGTCTACAGCATAATTCACCCCAAAACAGCTGAATCTCAATATTAATCTTAGCAAATATAAAATACTTGATATAATCCCATGCATCCTATCACTGTAATGAAACATGATTTCTAAATCTTAGAAATAAAATCAAGAATAAAGGAGATGCCATCAAAACATCAAATTGAAAAGGTCCTATAGAGCCAAAAAAAAAAACCAAAAAACAAACAAACAAACAAACAACCCCCCAAAAAACACACAATTAAGAACATGAAGAAAGAGTGAGGGAAGTCTTTGACAGCTCCTCCTCTTATAGGAGATTGATATTCAGAATTCCTAAATAACTCAAAACACTTAACACAAAGTAAAACAACAAATAACCCAATAAATAAATTGACAAAGGAACTAAACAGACATTTCATAAAAGAAGAAACACAAATGGTCAAAACATCCATGAAAAAATGTTCAACATTTCTAGCACTCGGAAATGTACATTGAGATTACATTAAGATTTCATCTCAGTCTAGTTAAAATTGCCAAGAATACAAACAATAATAAACACTGGAAAGTATGTGGGGTGAAAGATACTCTTATACATTGTTGGAGGGACAGCAAATTAGTACAATAACACTGGATAGCAGTTTGGAGATCCTTAAAATACTAAGAATGGAACCACCACATGAACCAGCCATCCCACTCCTTGGTGTTTATACAAAAGAACAAAATCAGCATAGTTTAATGATGCAGGCACTTCATTGTTTATAGCAGCACAATTCACAATAGTCAAATGATGGATCCAGACAGATGATCATCAACATATGAGTAGATTAAGAGAATGTGGCATATATCCACAATGGAGTTTTTACTGAGGCAGAATAGGAATAATGAAGTTATAACATTTGCCAATAAATGTATGGAAATACAGAACATCATGCTAAGTGAAATAAGCCATACTCAAAAAATCAAGGATTGTATGTTTTCTCTCATATGTAAAAGCTAGAGTGAAATAAGGGAAATATGGTAGAGTAGAGTGTCTTATAGGATAAGATAAAGGGAGATCAACAGGGACAGATGATGGATGGGGAAGGGGAGGAAATCAACTTAACAAAATCACATTGTGTTCTCATATAAATATACCATAGATAATTTTACTTTCATGCATATGTAGAAAGTACCAATAAATAAATACATAAATAAGAGAAAAAAATTCAGGAGAGTAGAAAAAGGAGAATAACTTCTAGGTATAATTATAATGCTGTAATAAAAAATAAAGATAAAAATACATTGTTAGCAAAAAATTCAAGTTCTTTGTAGCAGTGAGATAAAGTATTTTATATTTGTATTTATAACAATTTGAGGAAAGTTGAAAAGCAGTGAAGTTTTCTATTTGGAAATGCTAATAAAAATGTTTCCTTCTTCAATGTCTAAGTTGTATTATTTGGAAATTTAAGTTTAAGAGATCATTGAAGTCAGCTTTCAGAAGCGAAAACTTTTTTTTTTTTGAAATATTAGTTTTGACAAAATATTCATTGTGTGTTTAGCAATTACTAGAAAATACATAAACACTTTCCATGTCTATCTTAAGTTCCACTGGAACCCTGTCATAAAGTGAGCTCAATTGGCTAGGGATGTGGTTCAGTGGTACAATACTTGCTTAATGTATGTGAGGCCTTGAATATGATCCCCAGTATTACTGCAAACAAACCAAAAAACCCAATAAAGTAAGCTTAAGGAATTAAATTTAAAGAAAGCGAGACTGAAACAGATGCAGAGTGCAAGAGTCCGAGAAGTAGAGGTGTTAAGAAAATGATGTAAGCTGTCCAGGGTCACAAAGCTACAATGTGGGAGATCAAGAATTCATTGATCTTAACTATTGCCCAAGAGAAAACCGAATGAAATGGAATGATGCATTATTGATAATAAAATTGAACCTTGGAAATTCTTTGTTTATAATGTGGCATTTGATCTATCTTTAAAGTGATAAAACTAACTGAAATAACCAGTTTCATGATGAAAAATTAAATTGCATGAAATCAGAAAGATACTTGACTGAGAAGGAGATATGGTCATATGTTCCCTTGGTATGAGGAATATCACCTAACTCTTTACAAGTAACCATTTTTAAGGAGCTCAGAAATGCATGCAAATGCATAATAATGAATATTCACTGTTAAAATAAATTCTTCAGTACCATATCTGAAATCAGGAGAAGACAATTTGTTGTCAGTTTTATGCACAACCTGAAGGTGTATATATTGTCTTTCTCATTCTAATCCACATTTGCAATGCTATTTTCCTGCATTAGAAATCTAAATATAGAATAATCTTATGCACTTATTAATAAAGGAATTTTTGAAGTTGAGTCTTTTGGTGCCACCTTCTGGCATGAATTATTGTATGAAGTACTTCAAATTCTATTAACAATTCTAATGTTAAATAAATTAAATTAGATGGTTTTACATCTGTTCAGTGTACAAATCTCTAGTTAGTTGCACTGAAGTCAATATGGAGAAGGAAAAAGTGAAACTGAACACACTATATAAAGACTATTCAAACGCAAGTATTGTGCTTGTAATAACTACATAGAACAAAAAAGAAGCCAGTAGAATAAAGTAATGATATTTTAAATGTTTATGATTCTTCTACTAATTTGATTAACTGAATATTGCCAATGAAATTAAAATATAAGCTTTTTGTGAGCAACTAAATATCAGACTCAATATATTAATTGTTTTCTGGATTAATTGTATTTGACCCATTGATTTTAAAAAATATGTCATGAAACCCTATTCAAGTTCTTTCTTTCTTTATTTTTTTTAAGACAGAAGAATAGCGGGATGAGAGAGAAAGAGAGTTTTTCACATGGCTTTTGTTGCCCTGACACTTAGTTGTATAGGTGGGTGCTAGGGTTTGAACCTGTGTACTTGTGCATACTGGGCAAATGCTGTAACTGCTGAGCCACTGCTCCAGCCCCCTATTCTGGTTATTTCTATTAGTACATTACTTATTTCAATGTTTAATACTGTGTTATTTTTCTTTACCATATATTGCATTAATAAAATCTAAAAAAAAGTTTTCACAGAGAAAAATAAGGTAGGGAAGTTTTATCTAATATTGGTGACTTATTTTCCAGGTAAAAATAATATTACACCTAGAAATTAAAAACATCTGAAGTGATCCCCAATAAGTGTAACTTGATCTCATAATCATGTAAAAGTTTTAATGAATTTTATTATTCATTAGGAAAACTAAATGGAAACTTGAAGCATAAGCATTTTTTTAGGGGCTGGAGTAGTGGCTTGGCAGTTAGGGAGCTTGCCTAGCATACATGAGTACAGGGATTTGGTCCAGCACCCATGTGCACAGCTGGGTGTTGGAGCGGTAGGGACCATGTGAAAAACTCAGTAAAACTTGATTTTCTCTCCTTGTATCCTTCTCCCTTAAAAAAAAAAAAAAAAGAAAAGAAAAGAATTTTTTAGCTTATTATTAAGTACAGCTCAAAAAACTAACAAAAACCCAAACAACCCAATCAAGAAATGGGCAAAAGAACTAAACAAACTTCTCAATAGAAGAAACACAAAGGCCAAATAAATAAACGAAAAAAAATGTTCAATATCTTTAGCAATTAGGGAAATGCAAACCAACAGTATTTAAGATTTCATTTCACTCCAGACCTCTTCATTTACCAGTTTGTGTGTGAGAGAGAGAGTAAAGTTCATTTTCTACATATTTAGCATTTTTAAGAGGTTATTTTTAAGTTAATTTTATAATATATAACAGAGTGTGATATATGTGGCACGTTTGTCTGTGCACGTAACATAATTTGGTCAATTTCATCGTGCTGCATCTCCCTTTTCTCTTCCTTCTCCCTATCTGTTCCTTTTTCTCCACTCTATGAGTCTCCATTCAATAATATATTTAAACATAAGTGGTGTCTCTGTTCCTTTTTAACATACTTTTAAAATATTTTATTCATATGCATGTTTTAGGTATAGATATTGTGATAGTTATTTTAAATGCAATTTGTTAGAAGGTGATATGTTCAGTAATGCAAATAAAAATAGGAATAATTTCCTGACCTCAAAAACACACACACACACACACACATTTAAAAAAAGTTATAAAATCTTTTTAGAAAGAATATACTGAAGGATTCTGTAGTACAAATTGCACACAACACAAAATTATCAGAATTTCCCTTCACCCATTATTTTCAGTGTTTGGGAAGGATGGCAGAAAGAGGATTGTTATCAAGAACTATCCAATTTCTTTGGTGATTTTCCAGAATTGTTGACAATCCCTCTAAACTCCCTTTCTCCCACACTACTTCTCTCCTATTGTTTCCATTTCTTTTGGGGGTGTATTAATATTCAGTGTGACATAATAGTTAAGATCTGGGGTTTGGGATTCAAATAATTAGTGCTTTAATTATTTGAGAGCATTTCAATTATTAGAGATCATTTCTAATGATATTTGTTCTCAGCGAAATTGCCAAGATTTCTTTAACTTGGCAATTAACTTATTAAATCAGTTTCTTAACCTGAAAATTTGAAGGAATGTAAAAATAAAATTGCAATATTCTAGGAAACAATGCATCTTAAGCTCTTAACCTAGTGTTTGCCTCACACTGCATGAGTGTACAAGTTAATCAACACCATTAATTTTGATTAACACTTCATATATGCTATTCATATATGCAGGGAATTTTGAGTATCTTTGCACGTATTTGTTTGGATAATTTGCACAATTAACCTGAAATGTTGTTTTTCACCATCTTGAAATTTATTATTAAAATTGTTCCTCAATTGAAAGCATATTTTGTACTTTAATATTATATAGTTATTATTTTTCTTTATTTATTTAGTGTTGGTGCTATTGTTGAAATTTGGTAAGTATGAAGCTGAATTTTGTAGTTTAAAATCTTAAACTAAGTTATATGCAATTTGTAAGAGAGCACAGAAAAAATTAAACCAATTTAACAAGGGAATTGATAATATGGAGCTTCTTTTTTAAGAGAGAGGGACAGTGAAAGAAAGAGACAGAGAGACAAAGAGAAACAATTTTATTTAATTTTCATGGGGCTTTTGTTGCTCTGACACTCCGTTATGTACATGGTGCTGGGGTTTGAATCTGCATCTTTGTGCATGCCAGGTAAGCGCCGTAACCGCTACCACTCCAGCCCAGAGCTATACTTTTGTCAGTATCTGTTTGGCAAATTCTTCCTAATGTCTCCAGATTATGTACCCTATTTAATGATTCATTGCTAATAATAATTCCATAGAAAGCCTCATGGAATTAATGCATTTTAATATTGGTTCATTAATGCTTCACTCAGTACTCTCATCTTTGTTAAAAACAACCACCATATACAATAGCTTCGCTTTACCCATCGTTCTGTTTTCTGAAATTCTAGTTACCTGCAGTCTAATGGAAACTGCATGAAATGAAAATGAAATATTACAGAAACAATTCATTAATTTTAAATAACTTTTATTTTAGAAGATTATTATAATTGCTTCATTTTATTATCAGCATTTGTTGTTAATCTCTCACAGAACAAAATTTATAAATTAAATTTTATGGTGGGTATGTACATGTAAGTAAAAAAATATAGTAGAGACAAGGTCCAGTAGTAGCTATGCTTTCAGACAAACATTGCATTTCATGGAATATATCTCCTGCAGATATGGGGCAACTACTGTACTATGCTGTTATTCAAGCCAATAATTGTAACCATATCAAAAAATCATGGTTTTTTAGTAGTGCCAGTTATGATTTGAAAGTTGCTGAAATATTAATGTCTTTTGATACAGATTGAACATAACTAAAACATCGACTTTTTTCTATTCTATTTTAAAGCAAGTAAAATAAATAAGCAAAGTAAGAGGTCATTCAAAATTCTTTAAATCACTTTGTAATTTACCATCTCATAAACCACAACAGGGTAGATTTTTATTTTAATAGCAAGCCATGTATATATTGAAACATCCTTTTATATTATCAATGCTTTGTCCTATTTGACTGGTTTTAGTAACTTATTTAATTATAATAAATCCTGGAAAGTTGTTTTGAATATTTATGCAATGATGTTCTGTAAACAAAAGTGCATTAATTGGCATAAGAGAGACATTTGACCAGGAGGTGGTTTTAGGAATGGAGTTAACTTCTTGTACGATCTTGAGAAGTCCTTTTATTTCTTTGAGGCTTTGTTTCTTCATGTGTGAAATAAAGGGTTTAGAGTCAATAAACTTTTCAATCATATCAGCTATGAAATTCTCTGAGCATATGCTTCTGTCAGCCAGAGGAATATGAATGTAATGGGATACTTTATTGTATTAATTTCTTTTGTTCTGGAGACTGGAAAAGAATTTCAGGATAAATAAGTAGAATGACCAAACCCTTGTGTGGTCCACATTGTCTCAATATTAAACTAATGGGTTTTATGTTTCAGAACCTCAAAGAGAAGTTAATGGCACCATGAAGCTAATCTTCATACAAGCTTTTATGTAGTGGTTTTGTCCCATTGACAGGAAATCATCAGGGATAAGGAGGTGGAGGGAATGTTTTGGTTTAATAAAGAAGTCCTCAGGCAGAAGATAGATGAGATTTGAGAGGGTGGGTTTCAAGATTGGCAAAGTTCTTCTAGGGTATATGTTAATGGATTGTGTGTGTGTGTGTGTGTGTGTGTGTGTGTTGTATACACATGAATGTTTGCATTTTGGAGGAGGGGACTGGAATGTTTATTAATGAGAACACAAGGGTGGAAAAGTAAAACAAACAAAAAAAAAACCCAAACAAATTTTAAATAAAATCCCTGTTGAGCGCTGGTACAGAAGAGTTTAGTTGTTCACTTTTGAATACTTGTATAACTCCTGGACAACAGGAGTCGCTGGACTAGTAACCATAATACTGTGCCATGGTCCACTTTTCAAATCTAATGTACTTGGTAAGACCTCTAGTGATGTTAGATACTTTCACAGGAGGATGATAGATTTTCCATAAGGGCTTATTTAAATTCAATCACACTAGCTAATTTGAAGGTTCAAAATTAGGTTCAAATTTAAGAAATACAACACTTGTCCATGAGTAAGAGTATTCCAAATCATTTAGCTGACAGTGCTTTGAACAGGGCTTCAGCTTCAGCTGTATTTTTTAGGGTACTGTTTTCTTTCTTTCTTTTTTTTTTCCTGGAAAGGTAAAGGGTTTTATTATTTCTGTTTCTTATTTCAAGATTTTTTTCTTTTCTCTGTTTTTATGCAGATTAATTATGATATAACCAAGTGTGGAGTTTTTGACACTAATCCTGCTTGGTGTTCTCTGAGCTTCCTGAGACTGTGTTTTGGTTGGTGTAACGAATTGTGGAAAATCCTCAGCTATTACTACTGATATTTTTTTCCTGCTCTTTTCCTTTTTTTTTTTTTATTTACTGCTGGCATGCTAACTATGCACGTATTACAAATTTGCAATTGTTGTGTAGTCTTCAATTTTCTGTTTTTTTCATTATTTTATTCTCTGTATATTTCCGTTTCAGAAGCTCTTATTGACATAGCTTTCCTTGGCTGTGTCATGTTCCCTTTAGTGGTCACCAAAGGCACTCTTCACTTCTGCAAGTGTTTCAGTTCCAGCATTCACTTCTGATTTGCCATCTTTTTGTTTACAATAATCATTTGTTCTTGTGCATGTTTTAATTTTTTGACTTGGACCTTTAATACACAATTCATAATTATTTTAGATACCCTGTCAATGACAACATATGAGTCATTTAATAGTTTAGTTCTGATGATTTCTTTGCATTTTCAAAGTCATTTCTTGTCTTTTGGTATGTCTTGAAGGTCAGATATGTTGTAATGAGTAATAAAAGGATAACGATTTATGCTAATCTGGATAAGATTTGCTCTGTATTTAAAATTTGTCTTAGTTTCAGGGACTAGAGAATTAAAAGTTTTCCATGGTCCTTGTTGTTATCTGTACTATTACCTTTAGCCTTCCTTGTGGACTCTTCCCCAGAGATGGTATGACTTGTAACTCATTCAACTATAATACAGTTTTGCTATAGAAGCAGCATCCTTAATCTTATAATTAAGTTTAAGTCTTTTTTAGTATGTCTATTTCCTATTAATTCAAAACTATATTTTATTGTTTTTGGGAAACAATAAAAGGTCTTTGGGAAAACAATAAAACAATAAAAAGGTCTTTGGGAAACCTAGAGAGTGCTGGAGTGTTTGCCAGATGGAAGAAGGCTCTGGAACAATGTCAGGATGAACTGTACACTTAAGTAAATGTATGCTTTGAATTGTGGAATATGGTAGTTTTGGATGATTCTGAGAATTAATATCCATTATTTTAACCCTCCTTTGGTGCATACTTATGTTGATATCTATATACATAGCTCTATCTAAATATATATGTATATCTACATAGAAAGTTATAGTTAATAATACTGTTCTCCACTTTAAAACTTATGTAAAAATCATAAAAGACTTGATTGGATTCTCTGTGTTTTGGTCAACATACATTACTCAAATGAATGTAGTTTTATGATTATATAAGATATATGTGTAATTTTAGGACTTCAAATTTATTTTTCTTCACTTTATCTCAAAAAGTTTTTTAAGGGAAAGAGGAAGAGAGAAATAATTTTATTTAGTTTTTTATGTGACTTTGTTGCTTCAAGACTTAGTTGTGTACAGGGTACTGGGGTTTGAACTCTAATACTAGTGCTTGCCAAGTAAGTGCCATAATCACTGAGTCACTGCTTCAGCTCTTATCTTAAATGCTTTTGATGCTTTTTTACACACATTATCATGCCAGTTTGGCAGAAAAAAAGGTTGAAATTTTAAGCAAGATTGGATTAAATAAAGCACTTTGGATAGAACCTATATCTTTGCAATATTGAATTATAATATGAGAACTGCATATGCTCCCTTTTTTCAATATAATCTGTAGTTTTCTCTGCAATGATTTAAATATATGATAAATATATGGAAAATATAATATCTAAAATATATTCTCCATTTGTTCAACAAACTAGTATTTTTTAATTGCTTATTTTTCAGCCCTACTTTTATTTATATTTATTTACACAATCGTACTTCATATGAATGAAGTCACTTTTGTCTGTCTACTAATATGCCATTTTCCCATTTTCTAAATGTATTCCTCTGGATAAAACCACTGGTAATATATTGATAAGAAATATTCAGAGTATATATTTTCACCTATTGTTTCTAGGGCAAACATTTCATTGTTGAATTATTTTTCATGATGTTTGTGATTGTTTGTTGCTATTGTTTGTTCTAATATGGATAATTTTGATCAAATAGGGAAAGTTTCAAGTCTTCTCCCTGCTATAATCTTAATTTATTGTCTGTTCCCCACGTCTTTTAAAAACGTTCTGTTTTGAGCTTGATCGAGGGCTCTCAGTGTTTATGACACTTGCCTGAATATGTGAGGACCCGGGTTTGAACCACAGCACCACATACACAATTAAGTGTTAAAGCAACAAAATCAGATGAAAAATCAGATGAAAAAGTAAATCAAATTGATTCTTTCTCTTTCTGTCCCTCTTTCTCTTAAAAAAAAAAAGGAGAATTCTCTGTTTTCTGGAAAGTTAAAGTCTAATTTATACCTGATATGCTGCTTATCACACACATTTACTTTCATCCTTGAACTCTTGGCATTGCATTTTCTTTTCTTCTTCTTTTTTTTTTGTTAAAGAGAGAGGGACAGTGAGAGAGAGAAAGAATCAATTTGATTCAGTTTTTCATGTGGCTTTCGTTGCTTCGACACTTTGTTGTGTACTTGGTTCTGGGTTTGAACCAGCATCCTAGCCTGTGCCAGGCAAGCACCAAAAAGGCTGAGCCACTGCTCCAGCCTTGTCAATTTCTTGAGGACCATAATGTGAGATTAAAAAGAAGGTCCTTGTCAAGGAACAAACAGCTCCCAAGAGGCAGAGTGATGACAGCTACTAGGTAGCCTTTTCCCACTTGCATAGATTTGGCAGGAGAAGAGTCAGCAAACTGAAATGGACTTGGAAGGATTATTACTCATGCAACAACAGGCAGCCTGAATTTCAGATTTCCATTATTTCTGTTTATCTCCAGGTAGCATATGGGTGATGTAGTGGCAGATCCAGGTGGGTATTTGTACTCCATATATCTGTACAACAGCTAAAGAACATGAAGCACATGTAAATCATGATTCTATGAGGGAACAGCTAATAAACTTGTTTATCTTTCCATGTAAGTGAATGTACTTTTTTTTTACTTTGAAATAAGCAAGTATTTTCTGAGTAGAGAAAGAAAAGGCTTTTTCTTACTATCCAGCCACACATAAAAATCTGAGTAAATTTTTAGTGTCAAGATGTGTAGAAATGTGAGGAATTCATGGAAAATTACATTCTAATACTCTTAAATTATTATCAACCCAATTTTATTTTAAAAATTGAGGTTCAGAAAAGTAAAGACACTTTCTTGAAGATGATCTATAACTGCCAAGGCAAAGCCAGTGTCGGGAATCATACTGATAAGAAATGGCATGTATACTACCATCGCCACAGTTCTTCCCTTGTTTCTTCTTCATTGTTTGCAAATAACTTTTATTTTTTTCCTCCATTTAAGTGATGGTCTTCATCTACTTCATTTACTGATAATGTTGCTTTAAAAGTCTTTCCAAACTTTCTATATGGAAATTTTATTTAACTATCCTTAATTTTTTTAAGGATAATTTAAAAAGGGAACAGTTATTAATGAATTTTATACCCATATATATTTATTTTATTTGTTTTATTTTATTTAATCTTTTTAAATCAAGAAGAGCAAGGTAGAGGAGCTGGATTAGTGGCTCAGCAGTTTGAGCACTTGACCAGAGTTCAAACACTTGCACCGCATATACTCAGTGTCAGATAAACAAAGACTAGATGAAAAAATCAATACATATATTCTTTCTCTCTCTCCCTCTCATTCTCTCCCTCTCTTAAAAGAAAGCTAGAGTAGCAAGATGAATTCAGATTTTAATTTTTCTTTTTTTTTAAACCAGGATCAAACCCACAGATGCTTAACAACTGAGTCACATCCCTAGTCTTTCTTATTTATTTATTTATTTATTTTAGTTTGACACAGTGTCTCACCAAGTTGCTCAGGGCCTCACTAAACTGCTGAGGCTGGTTTTGTACTTGCCATCCTCCTGCCTCAGCCTCCAACCTGCTGGGATTATAGGTGTATGACACCACACCTGGCAACATATAGGTTACTTTTTAGATTTATCATTAATTTTACTTCCACTGTTTTCAAATACATGGACATTATTTTATAATAAACAACCATATGAGTATTAATTTTCATGTTGAATTTTTCATTATAATTTTAGTGGTGAAATTTTAATGCTAATGAAATTTATATTAATTAACAGTGATGTTTTATTAACTATAAAGGAAACAATATAAGTTTCCAACAATTAAACTGGATTCACACTATAATTATAAAGATTGTGTATTTTATTTGCTATTTTCTAAGTTTAAATTTACTATTACATTTAAGGTGGATCAAAGTAATGTATATCTTACAGTAACATCCTGAAAATCATCCCCAATATATTAAGGAGTATAGAAATTATAGTAAACAACAAAAGTTAGTTACTTCTAAATAAAACAAGTATTAATACTTGGATATGTGCTATCAATAAAATACTCTATGTCCTTCACTTTTCCTTCTTAGCATACCTCAGACTTAATGATGATATTAATACAACATTAATCAACTCACTATGTTGTTATGGTATATACTGCATTGTATTGAATTACAACTATGTACAAGCACAATATTAAATTATACCTAAAATATAAAATGAAAAATTGATAATGATTTAATTTAACTCCTTAATACTGGAACCTGTATAATATGATAGATAATTGTTTCAAATAGTGTTTGAAGGTTAAGATATTTATAGACAAATAATAGTTTGTAGAACATGATTGTTGAGTTAGATATAAACCTGTCAAAGTCTAATAGAACGTTTGTGGTTGTTTCTTTCGCTGTTCAGAAATCATCTGGGTATCCTGAGGGGGAAAATTGTAGGATTTGTTCACAAAGAACTTCAGGGATTAAAGGTGAAAAAGAAATGAACTATTTCTTCTGAACAGTCCCTAGGTAGTCTTCACCCTGTGTTATTTTAAAAGGACAGGCTGCCCATTTATTGTTTAACTTTCAAATTTCAGATAATTTTTTCTATTAATATTACCTACTCACATTTGTGGTGTTATACTTCCAAATGCATTAATGTTTGCTGGCTAGCTTTATATCTCTGTGGATACTAGCTCTGTTGAGGAGGCACAAAGACCTGGGTATGAAATTGTGATTCACCTACTTAAGCTTCCATTTCTATACATAAAAGTGAGAGCATGTGCGTACTATGTTCTGTTTCCCAAGGATCCATGTGATTTGAATGCAAATAAAACAATTGCTAAATGACTGCTAAACCATTGTTGTCTTATTTAAATACTTATATATTTTAAAATAAGATATAAAAAAGAACAGGAGTGTGGGATTACATTAAAATGATGGCTGATAAAGCAAATAATACTAAAAGGATAATTAGATTTTGAATTTCTGTAACATATTCTTTGTGAGTTTAAATTTGGTCCTAAATTTATAGTTACAAATTTCCTATACTGCTGAAACTACCACCACCATTACCATCAGCAGCATAGGTGCACACATACACAAAGAATATCTAAAAGAGTATCTAAATTTCCCACTTCCATTTTCAAATTACAAAATAGATACTGTAGCCTAAGGTTTTAGAAACTACTTTTATTAAAACATTAGATACATCTAAATGTACCTCTTCTTGATTACCTGTCAATGGAATTATGTCTATGGTTTATCAAACACGTCTTAGAATCAAAGTATTTCTGACTCAACATCTGAATTATTTTGAAGATTAGAAAGAGTAGACAAGATTTTAGAAATATGTATATGTTCAGTTTTGTATTACAGAAGAAAATTATTTCTATTTCATTTTATGTTTAAAACCTTGAAAATGGTTTCCTTTTTATCTTGGTACCATTTTTGCCTACATAATTATTACTATGTATTTTCTAGTAGAATAGTAAAAAACTTCATAAATGTAACATGCATTATATTATGATGCCCCTTTATTACCATTCTTATGAATTTCAATAATAAATTTGAAATAGATGGTTCATGGATATTAACTTGACTTAAATTGACAATGTTTAATATAATCTCTGTACTTTCTTTAAAGGAATCAGAAGTTAGCCATAATATAAATTAAATGGGCCAGAGATAATGCTTCTATAAAAAAATATTTGATATGGGACAGGTGTTCCCAAACTTTACTATGCCAACAACCTATATAGGGTCACCTGTGATATTTATGAACAATGCACATCCCTGGGTCAAATACTATTTCCAGGATATTCAAGACTTCCTAGGTAATTCTTAGTTTAACTAAACTTTTAAGCAACTTTGGAATAATAGACATCAATTTTAGTTGAAATGTCTGTTCAATTTAAGACCAAAATAGGAAATCTGTTTTCATTTGAGTACTCAGCAGCCATTCATTTTAGACCTTGCAAAAGGCCATTATCCATGCTAGAGATGAAAATTATATTTTCATACTGCTAAAATAATAAAATGCCAACATCTATTTCATAATACTCCTTATGGATATAAAATAAAATCACATTGGTTTTCTTATTTTAATTATTTTAGTATCAGAAGTAATTTTAATAAAATCCTGTATTTTAGCTCTGTATTCAATTTATAAAATTGCACCACAAAATATTTTTGTGGGAATCAGAGAGATGCTTAATAGCATAATTTTGAAAAGAAATGTTCTGAATTCTACAGTGATAATTTAAGGAATTCATACAAATTTTTATAGACTTGTATTTTGAAATAAAAGAAAAAATCTATCATTAAAACTAAGCTTTAAAAAAGATAATCATAGGGCTGGATTGGTGGCTTAGCGGTTATGCTGCTTGCCTGGCACCAGCAAGGATGAAGGATTGAACCCCAGCACCTCGTAAACAAAGAAGTGTCAGAGCAACAAAAGCCACATGGAAAGTTAAATAAAATTGATTTTCTCTTTGTGTCTAAGGGTCCCTCTCTGTTAAAAAAAAAAAAAAAAAAGAAAACTATCATGAACACTGATTTAGGAAAATGTTTGTGATATTTATTACTTTTTGTAAAAGTTACTCAATAACTTTCCCATGAAACTTCTACATACAAACTAACATTTTACAATTTATATAAAGTTTTAATAAAATATACATAACCTTGCTCCTTAAAATACTTGACCTTTAAAGAATTATATAATTAATAGAACAGACCTAAATTCATTTATTCATTTAACAATATTTTAAAAATTTTCCCTATGAATAGATTTGTATTGTTTTTGTGTCTTAATTGCTATTTTTATCTGAATTTCCAATGATTTTCCAATTTTTTTATTTGCTGATGATAGGTGTGTTTGAAGCTTTTAAGTGTATTATACCTATATTTTACCCTTTAAAATAAAAAAATTCCCCCGAAACATTGAAATTATGATGTATTCTACCACTAAGGAAGTTATGTTTAATAATTTATAATTCATTTTACTTTCTACTTGATATCACTTATTATTCTTACTCCTTGGTGTTAAAGTATTGGATGGGTGATGTACATACATATATATTCATATATATACATATATGTACACATACATGTATATTCAATGACAGAGTATATATATTCTGAAAAAAATCTATACTCAGAGACAGTAAAGAGACAAAACTTCCATCTTATTTTAGACCTTATCTATTTATTTAATATAACTTCAAAACTTTTCACCATAATAGGTCTTTGAGAAGAACGAAATGGAAGACTTAATATTTTCTTGAATGTACATGAAGTGGAATTTACCAGTGAGTGAGGGTGACAAACTGAACTGAATGCAACGTATTGTATTTTATTGGACTGTAACAAATTTGTTGAATATCAGTACATGTCATCTTTCTGCAGATTATTATTTCTTCCCTAGTAAACATGTTGTTTCTACTTCTAATCATACACTGAAAATACAATGAAATGTATACAATGCTCTAAAGAAAACTTCAAACGCTCTTGCAATCCTGTTGGATTATTAAATTTAACTTATTTTAGAAAGCAGTAATCAGTGAAAAACAAATAAAATAATAATGCTTAGCTGTTAAAGAATTTAAAACGTTGAATCAAAATTTGCCCATGGAAACCTCATTGTACAATAAGTACAGATAATATCCAGTGATATGATTTAACATGCTCTATTGCATATTCTCTGCTTGTTCCATAATAAGAACATTACTCTTCTCGTTGCTTTTTTTTTTTTTAAGCTCAGTAGGACTTGGAGCTGGTGGGGGGAAGGTATTAGGAATTTTCAGGATATTTGGAACTGGATGATGCTCTTTGACAATGAGAGAAAAGTAATTGTATGGCCTACGTATCAGAAATATTCTTAGCGTTTTGTAAAAACACATTTTCCTATTGTTGCAATGGAGGCGGAAATACTCTCAAATATCTGGAACCATTCGTTTAGATGCCAATGAAGAAAGGAGGATGAAAATATGAAGTAGCCTAAATCCCTTAAAGGTTGTGAATTGACTCTACAAATTCTGAATTGCCTGCTTTTTGTGATTATTTCACATGAATTAAAAATATATTTTATTATGTATAAATCATTGTTATTTTGTTGCTGCTAGGCACCCTAATACAAACAAACTATCATGGATAAATTTAAATTTCATAATTGAGAAAATATACAAAGAAAATATGAATTAGTATGTCTCTCCAATAAAAATTTAGTATAAACATTGTAACTGCCACTTCAGCTTTACAATTAAATGAAGTCTTTTCATTTATTGATTTTTTAATAGAGAACGGATTGAAGAACATATTTTATTTACACATGCAGTGATTTATAGAGAGTATTTTGTAAAATCGAGGTCATGATGATAATATGTATGATTATATTTCACTTTATTAAGCACTTTTCCAGATAAATTTAAATATAAGTATGGTTTTAAAAATACCGAGAGCCAGTTTTGCTTAAGAATAATTACTAAATTTCCTACTTAATTATTGGAATTTAACTCTAGAACAATGTTTCACCTCTAATATTTGAATCAATGACAATCACTTAATAGATTTATATAAAATTCAAACACCTTCTAAGTAAAGTTAGAATAAAAGTTGAGGAAAACAGATTGAGTACAGTTTTAATTCAATGAGTCAATGCAAATTTACAGGATGCATGAAGAACAAAGTATTAGAACACTGAAAAATCACATAGATCCTTCAAAGGCTACAGGAACATTGCTTCTAAAAATTTCTCTCTTGCTACACTATTCCCTTAAATATAAAAAACAGGATTTCTTTCCAAATGACATCATTCATTTGCTTCCAGTATGTCTCACACTAACTTGGCTGAAAGCATGCATTACCAACAAGAGCTCTATCAAGGCTATGAACATTGATCCCTGGGGTCTGAAAAATTCTTAGATTCAATAGCTTATGTTATTGGACAACATAAACTTATTTGTAATATATTTGTGGCATTAACATTTCATGGGTGAGAAGGGGATTAGGAAAATATGTCTGAAAAATTTCTAGAAAGAAATGAAGAAAAATAGATTGCAAATTACTTCCAAGCTTTTTTTTATAATAAATTGTTAATGTACGGTACTTTTTGTAAAAATTGATAACCTAGAATGTGATACTAATGTGTTTATATTTTTAATGTAAACCAAGCAAAACACCACAAAGCAGTGGGAATTACACTGTATCCAACTCACATCTTAAACCAGTGAAAATATTAAAAGCTTATATATTGACAGGCTTAATTTTTAGGTGAGCAAAGCAATACAGAATAGACAAAACCAAACTAAGATACATATTCTGAATTCAAAGCCTATTTCTAGCATACTATGTTTTCCAAAAATTTATACTACTTCTTCAAGAAAGAGAATTACATATTCAACCCCCAACTTGAGTGAAAAACAAATTTTCACAGAAATTCAAAAATGAGTTGATGCATTTATATACGGAGCATATGATACTTTGTACCTGCCAGTGCCTCATGCCACAGCCTGGGCTGAAACTTCCTACCTTGGTTCCTTTGGATTAGCATTCATCCCTTTTGTGCTAAGAATTTATTAATTTACATTCATTAATGAACATACTCTTCTTTCTTTTTCCATTCAATATAGTCTTACATATTGGAGGGAATGGTTGTTACACATTCATGAACACATGGATATTGAAAAGCAAGCCAAGGCTGATGCCAGTTCATGGTCTCCCCACTTTGAGTTCTCCCAGAATCTAGTTTCCCCTACTTTACCCCATTTTGGTTGGGTTTCTCATGGATGTTGAGGGTTCCCAACTGGATTGATATCCCTCCTACTCCCTCCTTCCCCTCCTTGCCCTCCTCCTTTCACCTCCTGAGTGTAATAGCCATGGTTCCTTCTGCTCATGTAAAAATTCACC